>JAQQPU010008663.1:17189-33429 GCA_029168905.1 Artemia sp. Kazakhstan ARC1039 | reverse complement strand
GAGCCGTAAGCATATTTTGTAATTTTAAGATACGTACAAAAAAAAAATAAAGTTGAATAATTTCGAAGTTTAAAAAAAATAGTTTGTTTTTATGAAAAAAATACTGAATTAGAACCGTCAGTCCTCATCACTATGAGTATCCAAAACTGGACTTAAGTTTCACATTTGATCTAGAGAATTGTATTTTCCATAATTTTCTTACAAGAAACTAGAGTTTACGGTCCAAAACCCTTATTAGCTCAGATTTTACGGAAATAGTTTTTTTTTTCGATCCAAAAATAGACTTAAGTTTCACATTTCAACTAGAGAATTGTATTTTCCATAATTTTCTTACAAGAAACTAGAGTTTACGGTCAAAAACCCTTATTAGCTCAGATTTTACAGTTTAGTTTTATTTTTCGATCCAAAAATAGACTTAAGTTTCACATTTGAACAAGGGAATTGTATTTTCCATAATTTTCTTATAAAAACTAGAGTTTACGGTCAAAAACCCTTATTAGCTCAGATTTTACGGAAATAGTTTTATTTTTCGATCCAAAAATAGACTTAAGTTTCACATTTGAACTAGAGAATTGTATTTTTCATAATTTTCTTACAAAAAACTAGAGTTTACGGTCAAAAACCCTCATTAGCTAGGATTTTACGGAAATAGATTTATTTTTCGATCCAAAATGGACTTAAGTTTCACATTTGAACCAGAGAATTGTATTTTCCATAATTTTCTTACAAAAAAAACTAGAGTTTACGGTCAAAAACCCTTATTAGCTCAGATTTTACGGAAATAGTTTATTTTTATAGGTTTCAGACAACACATACCTACGAAAGAGCAAGAAACCGAGCTAATAAAAGCCGGAAATAGCAAATTAACCATCCCAAATCATAAGTTTCAGACAACACACACCTACGAAATACTAAGAAATCTGGCTAAGAAAAGTCAGAAATAGCAAATTACACACCCCAAATCATAAGTTTCAGACAACACACACCTACGAAATACTAAGAAACCCTTGCTCAGAAAAGCCCGAAATAGCAAATTACACACCCCAAATCATAAGTTTCAGACAACACACACCTACGAAATACTAGGAGACCTAGCTCATAAAAGCCGGAAATAGCAAATTACACATCTCAAATCATAAGTTTCAGGCAACACACACCTACGAAATACTAAGAAACCTAGCTTGGCAAAGTAAAAAATAGCAAACTACACATCCCAAATCATAGGTTTCAGACAACATACACCAGCGAAAGACTAAGAAATCTAGCTCAGAAAAGCCCGAAATAGTAATTTACATACCCCAAATCATAAGTTTCAGACAACACACACCTACGAAATACTAGGAGACCTAGCTCATAAAAGCCAGATATAGCAAACTACCCACCCCAAATTGTAGGTTTCAGACAACACACACCTATGAGAGACTAAGAAACCTAGCCCTGAAAAGCCATAAATAGCAAACTACCCACCCCAAATCATAAGTTTCAAACAACACACATTTACGAAATACTAAGAAACCTTAGCTCAGAAAAGCCCGAAATAGTAATTTACATACCCCAAATCATAAGTTTCAGACAACACACACATACGAAATACTAGGAGACCTAGCTCATAAAAGGCGGAAATAGCAAATTATACATCTCAAATCATAAGTTACAGACAACACACACCTACGAAATACTAAGAAATCTAGCTCGGCAAAGTCAAAAATAGCAAACTACACATCCCAAATCATAAGTTTTAGAAAACACACACCTATGAAAGGCTAAGAAATCTAACTCAACAAAGTCAAAAATAGCAAACTACACATCCCAAATCATAAGTTTCAGACAATACACACCAGCGAAAGACTAAGAAATCTAGCTCAGAAAAGCTCGAAATAGTAATTCACATACCCCAAATCATAAGTTTCAGACAACACACACCTACGAAATACTAGGAGACCTAGCTCATAAAAGCCAGAAATAGCAAACTACCCACCCCAAATTGTATGTTTCAGACAACACACACCTATGAGAGACTAAGAAACCTAGCTCTGAAAAGCCAGAAATAGCAAACTACCCACCCCAAATTGTAGATTTCAGACAACACACACCTATGAGAGACTAAGAAACCTAGCTCTGAAAAGCCCAAATAGCATCCCAAATCATAGGTTTCAGAAAACACACACCTACAAAAGCCTATGAAGTCTAGCTCAGAAAAGCAGGATATTGCAAACTAAAGATCCTAAATCATAGGTTTCAGACAACACACACCTACGAAATACTAAGAAATCTGGCTAAGAAAAGTCGGAAATAGCAAATTACACACCCCAAATCATAAGTTTCAGACAACACACACCTACGAAATACTAAGAAACCTTAGTTCAGAAAATCCCGAAATAGTAATTTACATACCCCAAATCATAAGTTTCAGACAACACACACCTACGAAATACTAGGAGACCTAGCTCATAAAAGCCGGAAATAGCAAATTACACATCTCAAATCATAAGTTTAAGACAACACACACCTACGAAATACTAAGAAACCTAGCTCAGCAAAGTCAAAAATAGCAAACTACACATCCCAAATCATAAGTTTCAGACAACACAGACCTACGAAATACTAAAAAACCTAGCTCAGAAAAGTCCAAAATAGCAAACCGCCCATCCCAAATCATAGGTTTCAGACAACACACATCTATCCTTCTGCCATCAACCCAACTCTCCCCCAAAACACTTTTCAGCCATTTCTCGTTAAAAATTTTATTTCCAAGTCATCCACTCGAGTTTTTTGTAAGCAATACGCCCCCAAACTATCACACTATAACTACTCTATGACATCCGGCTGCCATTGTCCCATCCCCCAAAAATATTTTTTCAGAGATTTCTTTTTAAAAAATTTCATTTTAAGTCATCCTCACGGGTTTTTCGCTAGCAACTCGGCCCACAGTACAGCACTATAAGTACTCTAAGACATGCCGCTCCCATCACCCCACCACTTGTGTATTATACAGAACACATCGAAGAAGTAAAGCTATCCGGTATTAAAATTCTTTTCTTGCCATCTGCATCTCTCTTAGTATCATCTTTTTAGAATAGTATAACGTTAAACTCTATTTTAAATTGACAACACTGTTCAAACACCACTTGTGTATTATACAGTACACATCGAAGCATTCGCAAATGCTAAACCTCTTTTTTTCTCCACCTTCATAGGATCCGATTTGCAAATGCTATCTACCGACACATTCATATCAAACTATTCTCGGCTAAAGGCAATTGTCCAAAAAAATCAGAAATCGCTCTTGATAGCACATACTTCAAAGAAATGGAACAGTGGATAACGCATGGGTGATAGACAGCTTTTCGTACAAAATCATTCCTAATTACGCAATTTGACGATTTGTAGTTTTCGATTTAAAAAAAAAACAACAACAAACAATTATTCTCTCAACCAGTCTAATTGTCTTATACAATCTCGACTATAGTTTCAAAACATGTTTGACCACCTTATAGGTAAAGGATTGGTCGTCTTTTGCAATGTGCACGTGAAACCACACTGTATATTCTTGTAGGCGTGAATGTACGCTTGAATGTACGCTTGAAAGTACTAGATAGCTTACTACTAGCGTATGAAGATTTACTAGATGTTTTCCAGTGAAATTGCCAACGGATGGTTTTGGGTACCTGGCTGACTGACCGTATTTCAAACAGTAGGCTGTACGAAAGTTTGGTTCAGTGTCGCTTTCTAGGGCTATAATGAAAGAAAAGTTGAGATGGCTAGGGCACGTTCTGCGGATGAAGGATGACAGATTGCTGAAGATTGTCCTTTTCGGCCAACAGTCTAGGGCTAAATGGAAAGCAGGTCGTCCTCGTCTTGGTTGGGAGGATGTCATAAAGAAAGATTTAAAGGAAATAAGAATATCCTGGGAGGGTGTAAAGAGGGAGGTGTTGAATAGATTGGGATGGAGGAGGAGTGTGCGTAGCTGTGCTGGCCTGAGGCGGCTTGGTACTACGGCGAGTTTTTAGTAGTAGTAGTAATTCCACGTATGTAAAATTTATTATGTTTAAAGTTTCCCATCAAAAGCTGTTACCATAGGAAATATTGAGAATTTAAGAAAAAGAAAAAATATACGAAAAAGGTAAGGCACATAAATATATTAGGTAAGGCACATCTTCACATAAACTATACCATCAATCTCAGCATGTTTTAGCCCTGTCTGCCAAAATCCAAAATTCTGTATTTTTTCCCAGAAGAAAAAGAAGAAAAATAATGGGTTCTTGTTTGTTTGTGTGTTTGCGTGTTTTGTTTTCTTTTTTTACGCAGGATGGGAGGGGGATCTTTTTGAATTGCTAGTTGTAAAATACCGGAGGAAGGCTCATGTAAGCGATAATTTAAATTTGTATTGGTTTTATTTTAGAAAAAAAAAGAGATGGTTCCAAGGCAAAGTGCGGAATTTTTACTTTTTAAGATACTGTCGACTTATTCCTTGAAATTGCCCGTTGTTTTGGAATATTTTTTGTGTAAAATTCCAGCTTCAGGGACTATCCCCCCCCCCCCCTGGTGGTGCATTCGTCCCCAAAAATATTTTTCGTCATCACAAAATGAATAGTAGCTGGAAATGATCTATATAATAATGCAACGGGTTATAGGGCATTGCATAATTTTATGCGCACCAACCATATTAGATAGGTCAATGGATCTTTGAAAGAGGGGGGTGGGAGGGGCCTGAATCCTCAAAGTATATAATTTTTCACCCCAATTTCTCAAAAGCTCTATGACAGGTCCGTCGGATATAAGGTGAAGATGGGGAGTTTACCCCTTAAATCCCTTCATTTGGAAGAAAATATTTGGCTCGTTGTCTGAAAAGGTTTGAACAGTTCTTCCTCCATAATGCAAAATATGCTAAGTAAACTAGGATATTTTATTCAAACACAAATATATGCATACAAGCTTGACAGACAGCTCACTTGCCAACCGCCATACTTAAGCGCTGCAAAAAGTAGACAAACAGAGACAAAAGCCACCTTAAAGTACTCATCTAATAAAAATACACAAAAAAACAAAACAAGAAAGACACAAACAGACTCATCACCAGACAAACCAAAAGAGAGAAAGAAAAGGCTTGCCTGTTCTGAGGTGGCCTTCTCTCAAGGTGTTCTGAGGTGACCTTCTTGAGGTGAACTTCTTTCAAGTGGCTCTAATTATAACTTAGGGTAATCAATCCAAAATAGGATAAAAAATAAGAAAAAGCCATTTTTTTTTATCTTCCATAAATTCAAGGACGATAAAAATGAATATATCATTTTCTTTCTAAATGGTATAAACTACTAACTCGTACCAGTGTGAGTGAACTTGGCTACGACTTACTGTGATACTAGGAGGGAATAGAAATTGTATGAAAAGTAAAGCAATACACGATAAAAAAAAAAGGAAGAATAGTCAGTCGGTTTTTGATTCTTGCATCTTCACAATATCTTCCCATGGCTTTAAGAATGGATCTTTACAGAAATGTAACTATTTAAAACGTACGATGCGCTGTGAAAAAAATATCTTTTTGTTACAAATCCGCAGTTGTTTTTTCATGTTTAAAAAATGTCTTTTTTATGCAATCTCCTAAAAAAATTTGCTTTTGCGTTGGGCCTATGATTTTAGAGTGCATAGAAAGTCAAACGAACTGATTGTTTGGTTGGAAAATACCTCCAACAAATTGTTAAGTCGAAAACAGGGCAGACTTATTTTCTTATTACTTCCCGTCCTTGGTAACAACGACAAATGATGATAACGTTCATTGTTTTTCCAATAAAATGCCTGAGTGCTTCCAACTTCTAATCAAGTCATTTAAATTTTTTTGATTCTTTAAATGGGGCAATATATTTTTCTGAATGAATTTTCCTGATTAATTGAACTTAATGCAATTGTGTTGGTGAAAAATGGTAACGATATTCCTAAAAATTTTCTTCTATTAATAGCATAGAAACAGTCTAGTATTTCATTAAGAAAATGACAAATCTCTGATTTTTTGGAAAATTTTGTTGAGTAGTTGCTTTAAACTAGAAATAAAATTTTATTGTTACTAATATTGTGCTGAAGAGAACATATCTTCGATTTTTGACTAAGGTACTTTTGTTCAACAAATCAGCTGTTCATGCGAAAAATCTCTAAGCTTCTTAGTGTCTTTATTTTAGAATTAAAGCATTCGATTCGCTTTTAACTTTGTACGTTCATAAAGAAATTTGCTAATATTTTTTTTATTGATTATTAATTAGACACATCAAAAATTTAGATTAATGAGACACTATCCGAAAAATATAAAAAGACATTCATTTTGGCTACTGCACGCTTAATTTGAAAGAAAAAAATAGTTTCACTACACATAAAGTTGTAACAAGAAGTACACCATGTTTTTGTCTAAGTATCGAACACCTCCAAAGATTAAAAATTAAATTTTTTTCACATATTTAACTGCATAACTTGTCCTTAAGTATTAGGCCTACTTGAAGTACATATTCTTAAATTTTTGCATGAGAATAAGAATATGTACACGAAGTACATATTCTTAACCTGCATAATTAAGTAGAAGTTTGAATTTTGGTAGAATTTTGGTAGATATAAGCATAGCTAAGCAATCAAACTTGAGACCTCCTAACAAATTTTTCTTTGAGAAAGGATGGGACCTCTTGTAACTTGTAATGAAAAGGTTTTCAACAAAGGTTGAAGAGGGTAAAAACTCAGTCGTACTTGTGAAAATTTGGTGGACTCTGGGTAGTCCTTAAGAACATCACGTTTTCGATGTTTGTTACCCCAGAACTGCAGAATTCCAAGAACTGGAATTATCCTAGAAAGCTAAATAGTCCCTCTATGTCATACAGTAGTGCTCTTAAGAAGGGTGGAGTGTACTGCCTGACGTTGGTCAGTTTTCTTTCTGAAGACTTTTAACGGAAAGATAATTGCTTCTAAAGAAGATTTTTTCGTCGTCTTAGCTAGTACATATCCACCGTGATTGCAAGGAGCTCCATCACAGACACAAATTCCTCCATGAACTCAGCCTTGCTTACTTTAAACCATGGCTTTTGAGGCACTTTCCCGCACTATAGCAATCTAATACTCGTCGCATTGCTTCGGAATTTTATCACTTTATTATTCACCTATTTAGATTTTTCTCGTAAACTTTAGCCAACCGATCAGCTTTGTTTGAGAATTTCATCACTTTATTATTCACCTATTCAGATTTTTCCATCACAGACATAAACTCCTCCATGAACTCAGCCTTGCTTACTTTAAACCATGGCTTTTGAAGCACTTTCCCACAGTCTGGCAGTCTATTACTCGTCGCATTGCTTCGGAATTCTATCGCTTTATGGCTCACCCATTCAGATTTTTCTCGTAAGCTTCAGCCAATTGATTAGTATTGTTTGTGCTTCGTCTTAGAGAATTCCACAGAAATGAGAACTTATTCGAAAAGTGACTAAACAATCTTTCAAACAGTTCGTGGTAACGAACTGTAAGTAGGGAGCGACCCGGCTCAATGGTAACTGAAACTCTACAAACCGGAATTTTAATACGAATAGATACATCAAAAGAATCAGATTTTAATGCTGATTTCAAATATATAAGTTTCATCTAGTTCAGTCTTAAAACTTAAAACGAACAGAAATTATTCCGTATATGGAAGGGGCTGTCCCCTCCTCAACGCCTGGCTCTTTACGCTAAAGTCTGACTTTCTCACAACTCTAATTTTTTTAAACAATAAAAAACTTTAGCGTGAAGAGCGAGGCGCTGAGGAGGGGACAGCCCCTTTCATATACGGAATAATTTCTGTTCGTTTTTAGTTTTAACGTCGTTTCTTACTTTCAGTTAACAAAACCTGTTTTTTTTTATTAAATTGTAAATAGCCTCAGCTAATGCAGCTTTAGAATCAACTGAGAAAACTAGCTTTAGCATGGGACTGGCACATCGAAATTGCTGTTTCAAGTGCAAACGTTTATCAACATAGTCACTGAATGTGTCCACTTCATTAGACCAATTCAGTAAACTCTGTCTTAAGTCTAGCTGCGTACGTGACCTGGAGTCCTTATTTTTCTGTAATTAATTTCTTTCTGTTCCTGGTCTTCCTTCTTTTCAAATTTTTGAAAGCCATCACAAAGATGGGCGTATTCTCTGTAACAATCCCCTCGACTTTAATCCCCTCGAGCCTAAAATCCCCTCGAGCCTTACTCTTTAAATATCTCTGAAAACTTTGTTGCAATATCGTCATGCGTGCATGACCCTTTGAATTGGTGAACAGCTAAGGTCTTGCTATCTTTATCCATCACATATGCGGTCACCCTAAGAAAGATCTTATTGATGACTGAGGAAATATCTGCAGTTACGCATATTTAAATAGGGCCCTCTGAGTGTTTCCACTTTCTTTACATCTTTCAGCTTGTCATTCGACTTTTTCCCCAGGGTCTTTTTGCAAATAATAACTACGTTTGTGGTCAGTCCTGGCATCAGGCTGGACTGTAAAATACAGTCCTGGCATCATATCTGATTATTGAACTATGTGGAGTGGATGCATTTCTCTTGCGGTGTATTTTACGATCAGGTCAGCTTCTTTTTATCAGTATGAACCTTGATTCTCTTTTTATCAAAGAAATGAGCTTTTAGTTACTTTGAAACAGGGACCATATTAGCTTGACTTCCTGATTGACTCTGTTTCCGATTCAGACCTATATCTCTTTCAAGACGTAAGTTCAGACGTTAGTTGCTTGTCTTTCCCTTTTTTCGTTTTTAATTTGAAAAATTTTGAGTTCAGAATAGGGTGAGCAGCCTAAAAATAGGTCAAACTCAAACATGTTTAATTTGCTTCTGCGTAGGCAGTTATTCCTACCGTCCTAAATATTTGTTCAAGTTGGTTCAGGTTTAGCCTCAACCTTTATAGTTAATATTTGCGTAAACAAATGTTTTGGTTTATTGAGTCAGACTCAAAAACTTAAATAAATCAGTTAAAAAAAAAATAAATACAACATTCAAAAATGAGCGTTAATTTAGAAAGATCTTCTAGTTCAAAAGATGGTGTAAAATGCACCCATTTTGAATAAGTGATGCCCTCTTTAGCTTGAAAAACACTACGTATGTCCTGCCCTTGCGTGCTCACAGGAGACGCATTCACTGTTGTGTTGACGTGCCGTCAGTTACCAAAACAGGCTCTAAGTCATGCATTATATGTAAATTATTATCAAGCAAAGTAGGAAATCACTTTGTAGAAAATTGGAGGGTATCGGGAGCACTTTCTTGCAAAGGTAGCCTCTTCAATAGTATATTCGCCTTTTACAGACGGTGTTCCAGACTTCATTCTCAGCCACTTATGAGGGAATCTGACCAACTCTTATGATATTATCAATGAATATCTACTCTACCATGTGATATCTGGAACGTTCTAGCTTTTGCCAATGGTAGTAGCAAAGATGGCAGCGCAAAAAATAGACATAAAAAACAGCCGTATCGAGATTAGAAACACTTAGATAATAATATCAGGCCTCGAGTTTTAGCGACTTGGTACCATGAAAAAGGAGTTTAGAGGGATCGCAGTGTGAAGAAGCTGGGTAATTAAAGATGGCATATGTTGCGCTTTGAACCGGGAAAAAAATTCGAAAGGAAACGCCCAGAAGTTTGTCGTATTGCACCCATCCATAAAGCAGTCGTGAAATATTAACAGGATGTCAACGAAATTTAGTTTTAAAATCTTATTACAAAGGTTGTTGATGAGAAATTTTAACTAAATTTGTTTTGATTTTAATTATTTTTTATTAAAGTTTTTATTGTTGTAAAACTTCCTCCACAATGTTGCGTATGTTCGCTTATAAGGCGCAACTGTTGTACACACTTGAAGTTAACGGCAATCAACGGTTACAATGGCTTGCTCTCGATATACTAGAGGATATTTCTGAGGATGTTTTTGTGACGTGTATTTAGTTCCAATATCACTTTTTGACTATTCCATTTTCGAATACCGCTAAATAAAACAGAAAAACACGGACGGGGAGAAATGGCTTTAAATACACGTTTAAAGTTTCGATTGAAAGCTTGAAATGGCTTATTTTGATTTCAGCAGGATATTTAGCCTTGTTTTTGTCAGGGCCGGATATAAATATTGACCCTTCTAGGCCCAAGCGTTTTTGCCACTCCGTTTTTGCGAGATTTTTTTGGATAGTGGAAGCAATGAACAGAACGCAATTGATGAGCCAAAAGCAATGAAAGAGAGAGGTGATACCGAACTCTCAGCTGCCATTCTTGGGAGACATCTGACAGTTTATAAGTGTCCACGGAATTCCTGTGTTTTTTTTTTTTTCAAATCACTTTTCTGTGAATAGGCAGTGTAGTGCATCTGGCACTTTGACGGAAAATCACATCAGTCCAGTTTTTGTCAAGAAAAAAAATCACTCAGTGAAAATTTACTGTGCCACCTGGCATTGTGTGCCCCTAGGCCCGGGCCTAGTGGGCCTATTGGTAAATCCAAGCCTGGTTGTCGCAGTAATTAATTGTATTACGGGTCTACTATTTACTCCAATGATATAAGGGGTAGCTGTCCCCACGCCAGTTTGCTTTTAGTAACGAGGCAACTTTTAACGTTTCAGGGAAATTAAACAGACAATATGGGAATCTGTTTATAAGAACGTCTCATGTAACAAGATAAGTTAACCTGCAACAGTGGATGTGTGGGGTAGAATTATGTGCAACGGATAATTGGTCTATGTTTCTTCAACGAAGCATGATTGTATGGCACCACAGATTTACAACCATCATTTTCCAATAAGTTGATGCACCGCCACAGTAGGGACTGACTGTTCGTTAGTTCTACAATCAGATATTCCCAGACCGATGGATTGGAAATTATGAGTCCATTCATTTTTAAATAAAGTCAGTTTTATGGTCGCCATGTTCTTCAGACATCATCACACTAGACTTTTTTATGGGTTTTGTGTATCAAACAAAGATACAGGGCATTGTTGGCTTGAATCAAAGGATTCGTAACGCCATTGCCACTGTTAGTGAGGCTATCTTTCAGCAAATATTGCAAAAAATCAACTACCGTCTTGATATGCTTCTTACAAATAAAGGTGCTCATAAAGAGATTTACTAGATATAACTTCTACGGAAACTTATTTAGTAAAACGAATATAGTTTAAGTATTCCAACTGCTGCCTTTGTCATCAGTTGTTTTTTTTTTTCTTAAAGAGACTTTATGGCCATACTGTCTCTTGCTCGAAGAAGTGGATGTTGATCTAATATTTACCTTACAGGGATTTAGACTGGGCCTTACAGCTGCGTGCAGCTATTCAATTTTCATTTGACTACTTATTACAGTCACTGGAAGGAGAAATGGATCCAAGTCTTGCGGGAAAAGTGGCACAGGTTCGTTCGTGTTTAGTTCAACTTCTTCAAAAGGTAGGCAAAGACCTTTGATTTTATAGTTTTAATATTTTAGTCTAACACTTTTTTTTATTATTGTGCTGCTGTGAGTATTGTGTACAAGGCCGGAACTGATTCAAACGGAAAAAGGCCGGAATTAAACTGATGAAATTACGGCCTTCTCAATATTTCCTGTAACAAACAGTTATAAGGAGTTGTAAATTGAAATTAAGGGGTTCCATTGAAAATTATTACAACTGTTGTATTTAGAATAAAGTAAAAAATATGGGGTCGCCGAAAGTTATCCCCATTTGATAAAGAACTGGAAGATAAAAGTTGATGTCGAATCTATATAAACACTGGTCTTAGCAAGGAATATGAATCAGTTTTATACCATCGGGCAGTGTACCGACATAACTTTTTGGAGGTAGAGTTAACTAGATTTGCAACCATGATTGACCCCTTGATTTACATAGACAATAATCATGCTATAAAAATAGTATAAGAACTGTTAAGTAGTAAAATAGTATGTAAGAGTAATTAATAGTAAGTAATGTAATAGTAATAATAAAACAGTGTAAAACAGTATATAAAAAACTATATATAAAAACAGTATATATAAAAAACTATATAAAACTGTCAAGTTTAATAGTACAAATCCGTTGTTTTTATATTTCTGTATATACTAATCCAGTGTTTGTTCAACTCCTTTTTACTGTGTATGGTAGCTGAACCGTGAATTTCTTTTGCAAGAATAATTCCAGCTTCTTAGAACCATAATTAAATGTATTGCAAATATTTCAAAAAATGGCAATTTTATAAACTTTTTCTTGTATTTTAATAAGGGAAAATAATTATGAAATTTTGCTGATTGGCAGATTAATTACTAAATCTTAAGGAACCCTTAGACGGTCAATCATTTTGATCAAAATTTCCGTCAATTGATTGACGTGTACTTCAATCAACCTTCAATTGATCCTTCAATGAACTCTTCAATCTCGACAAAAGCTAATCTAACAAACTGCTTTTGAACAAAATAATTTAGTCATTCAAACTTTCTATCAATCACCGTCAGCCCAAGCGTCAAAGAGGTTCCTAGACGGTCAATCATGCTTAAGTCAATCGAGTGACGGAAGCTTTTGAGGACCTCCTTTAGTAAAGTCAGTCGATGTGTACATGCATCAGCGAGCGCTGGTATCATTACCCAATATTTTGGATCTGTCAACAAGTAGTGTGAGGAGGGCAATGGCCATCTACGAGGGAAAAGGGCCTGAATGACGAGAGGAAGGCTGGGCAAAGAGCCATGGAATCTGGCTCGTTGCCAAATGTTATAATGTTACGTTTCTTTCCCATCGGCTGTTCCGGATACAGTATGAGTGCTAGTCGGCCATGTCCAGCCCGAAGATATTACGATGAATGCGATGACATTATTTGCCTCATAAATAAATAAATACTAGTTTCTGTAGGTTGTGGTGTAAAATATATATCCCATGTCTTCAGACTACAAAATGTATATCTTAGAGTCCAACACTATAACTTAATAGTTATATAGTTAACAGTTATTAATTTCTTAAACCACATTGGCCTGACATCACATAAAGAAAGAAAAACGAGCAAAAATGGGGTTTTTATAGGCCAAATGAAGATACTGAAAAAACGAAGCGAATATTTCGAGAGGACAAACGCCTCTCTTCTTCAGCGCGAAACGAAACGATGCATCAATAAAAGCCAAAAATTCTTTTAATTTTTGGCTTTTATTGATACATCGTTTCGTTTCGCGCTGAAGAAGAGAGGCGTTTGTCCTCTCGAAATATTCGCTTCGTTTTTTCAGTATCTTCATTTGGCCTATAAAAACCCCATTTTTGCTCGTTTTTCTTTCTTTATGTTAATAGTTAATATAATATATAACTTTAACTATAGTTAATACTATAGTTAAAACTATTAACTAGAGTTAATAGTTAATAGTATATAACTTAATAGTTAATAGTTATATTTTAGATTCCAACACAATAACGTTTGTACACATTCAGCGCCACCTTCTCCAGCCCCCGGGAATGTGCAGACTGTGGTTAAAGCAATAGATAAATAAAGGTCTCGGGTGATTGTGAAGTAATGTCTGCCTTTTATTCTTGACAGTAATTTTTTTTACGAAGAAAGTTGACTATTAGACTCTTGAATTACAAATTTCATTTGTATTCATTCCAGCTTTTTCCAATGCAAGGGGAATTTTTACTTAATGCTTGTTGTTTTAAGTCTTTGATATTTATTACGTAATATCAGTATATTGAGTATGCTCGGTTCAGCGTTTAGAAGAATGGTAGCTACCGCTACTAACCACTGCTAGTTCTACAAAATCATTGTAGCGTTAAGACATCTGGGGTTCAAAGGCAGATGAGCACTTCTCCTCCATACCAAACTTTTCAAGTACCCGTGTTGGCATCTTGTCAAGAGATCCCAAGAAATTGAAACCCATTTTTAAGTGTTATTTCATTATTACCAGGGACACCCTTCAAAGAAGAGAGAAAGATTGCCAAAATTAGAAAAAAACTGTTAATTTTTATCATTGAAGTGTAGTGTCATTAATTATTGATGACACTTCCGTGGGGACACTTCAGTCACCACCAGTTTGAAGTCCTTTTCAAAAAGTCTTTTTTTCTAAAGAAGGAAGAAAAAGAGTACATAAAGAAATGTTTTAAAAAATATGGAGTGGAGAGAGGGAGGATAAAATTGTATTATTTCTGCACAGTAGTATTGCTACTGCTCATATTCATGAATTTCTTTTTCTCCAAAACATTTTTTCTTACTTACTATCGACTTCCTGAAAATTAGAAACACTCACGCCATAACGTTAATCTTATTTCCCTGGTGCTAGTCTTTTATAATATCCTTAATAATATCCCAGTGAATCCTAATAATATCCTTAATAATATCCCAATGAATCCTAATAATATCCCAATGAAAAAAAAAACAGTCGAACATACTGTTTGATTTTCTAGACTGTGAACTTTATTTATGTTTTGAGTATATTTAATTTTTCAAAATTTAAGTCTTTTTATTTTTCTTGAAAACATTTAATGTTATATTTTGTGTTTTCAAGATATATATTCAGTGCCATAAAAGAATTGGATTTCAAACTGTTTCAGAAACATTTATATAAGTCATTATTTTAAGGTTTCATTAATAACTTTTACTTAAAGTATAGGCTATTTTGGAAACCTTTAAAGTAAATGCAAGGCTGGTTAGTAGGAGACAAAATCAACTAGGAAATTTTTTAAGGGGGTTTTATTTGATTAAGAAATTAGGATTTGGAATTAGAGTTCAGAACGCAAAAATTGTTAGATGAGTTGGTTTAGAAATTGATTATTGTATACAAAATCCGGATGATTTTAAACTTTCTTGGCTCTTACTTATCCAATCGAAAAAAGGGCCTGTATATCCCCCAGAAAATTCCTCCATAAAGCCCCCGCCCTCGGAAATCCCCCCGAGGAAAATTTACCTTGGAAAATCTCCCCAGGTAAACTCTGCACGTGGAAAATTCTCCCCTGGGAGATTACCCTCCGTAATTTTACCCCCCCCCCTCGTAAATACTCCCCACATGAAAATTTAGCAGCAAAATGGAAATTAAGACAAAAAAAGGAATGTAAAAAAAGAACGGGTTCTGGAATGTTCTACCTATATTCCCAAATACATGTAGAATATATGGTGCAGAATGAAATAGTTCGTGGTAAATAACGAACTATTGCTTGGATCAATAGTAACCAAGACTAAACAAATGATGTTTTATCACAATTAATACACCAAAAAATTGCCTCTTACTAATCCCATCCATAAATAGGGGGTCTGGTATATCCCCCGGAAAATTCTCCCAGTTTGACCCCCCGTCAGAAAATCCACCCCCTCCCCCTGTGGAAAGTTCTCCCCTGGGAGAATCCCCTCCGGTAAATTACCCCCCACCCACAAAATTCTCTCCACATGTAAAATTCAGCAGCCAAAAAAAATTAAAACGAAAAAAAGGAAAGAAGAATAGATTTTGGAATAGTTCACCAATATTTCGAGTATCCTACATGTAGAATGTGTGGTGTACAATGAAATAGTTCGTGGTGAATCAAACAGTTCGTGGTAACGCTGTAAGTAAGGAGCGACCCGGCTCAATGGTAACCGAAACTCTGAAAAACGGAATCTTAATACCAATAGATACATCAAAAGAATCAAATGTTAATTCTGATTTCAAATATATAAGTTTCATCAAGTTTAATCTTACCCATCAAAAGTTACGCGCCTGAGAAAATTTTGCCGATTTTTGAAAAAAGGGGGGAAGACCCCCTAAAAGTTATACAACCTTAATGAAAATTACACCATCATATTCAGCGTATGAGAGAACCCTACTGTATAGGTTTCAAGCTCCTATCTACAAAAATATGGAATTTTCCATTTTTTGCTAGAAGAAAGATCACGGATGCGTGTTTATTTGTTTTTTTTGTTTGTTTTTTTTTCTTTTCCCCAGGGGTAATCGTATTGACCCAGTGGTCCTAGAATATCGTAGGAGGGCTCATTGGAACGGAAATTAAAAGTTCTAGTGCTCTTTTTAAGTGACCAAAAAATGGAGGGCAACTAGGCCCCCTCCCACGCTCATTTTTTTCTCAAAGTCACCCAATTGAAATTTTGAGATAGTCATTTTGTTCAGCATAGTCGAAAATCTAATAAATATGTCTTTTAGGATGACTTAATCCCCCAGAGTTCCCAAAGGAAGGGCTGCAAGTTATGAACTTTGCCCATTGCTTACATATTGTATTGGTTATTGGTAAGTATACAGACACTTTCAGGAAGGATTTTTTTCTGGTGGGGGGGGGGGGCTGGAGGAGGG
>JAQQPU010008662.1:14405-34982 GCA_029168905.1 Artemia sp. Kazakhstan ARC1039 | reverse complement strand
AGGGGACCTCACAACACTGTTCAAATGGAACTTGTGTATTATAACGACCACCGACCCCATGTAACTGAACCCCTGTATAACCGAAACCCCGTACAACTGAACCTCCGTGCTACTCGATACTCGATAGCATACTATACCTACCAGAAAAACCGGAAGGAACATAAGGCAAGCAAATAACACAGGAAGGAACATAAGGCAAGCAAAATGCCCACGTCAAACGATACATTCATTGTGCAATTCTTATCAAAAACAAAAAGCTTTATACCCCTTTTTTCCAATGAGAGTTAAATTTAGCAACGACACATTCCTAACAAACTAGTCTTGACTAAAGGCAATTGTCCAAAAAATCAATCACACTAGGACCGGTATTGCGTACTCGTTACTCTTTGAAAGATGTATTGACCTCTAGATTAGAATTACCTACCAGAAAAACCTGTTTGTACGGGGGCGTACGCAAAATGGTTCTCTTCTCTTACATTCTCATACGAAATGGTATCAGGCTTCTCTTACATTAGTATAATTGTCCCTAGTGGTTTGCCTGTTTTTTTGTAGAGGCCTATATAAATACTCGGTTCATCAGTGAATTATGTCTGGAAAGCTATTTTCATCGTTTTTCGTCTTAGGAACCAGTTTTTTTTTTAGAATTTATTTTTTCAGTATTCATAAAAATTTTCCCTGAAAAAAAAGAAATCCAGCTTTTAGCATTTACTTTTTTTATGGTTATCGAACAGTTTCGTCCAAAAACTAGAAACTATACGCTTTTCTGCTCACTTAAGACTTAAAAGAAACTACATGACGCATCATTTTTGGGATTTTTTTTTGTGTATAGAATGTTCACCGACAATAATATCCTAAATTATGCTAAAATATGATTAAGCATTACAGTATTTCAAATTATCTTCAATAAATAAAACCAGTTAAACTATTTTTAACTATATATGTTGAATACAGTTGACTTTTCAGTGATAGCACTTTTCTAAATTATAAAATAATCCTGACTAGGCATTATTCAAATTTTGAAGCTTTCAGTGTGTCCATAAATCGTGTGGGTTAAAGAAACAAAGGGATCTTCACCTTGCCAAATTTTACCTAAGCACTAGGTATTTTTGGGACGACTTGGTCACTTAAAAAAAAAAAAACTTAAAAAACAACTTAAAAAATAACTTAAAAAATAACTTGCTGAAGCTTATTGGTGCAATTTTTGGTTAAATAGAATATTCCCTGGTAATGACTATTTAAACTGTTTTAACTTAAAATAAAACCTATTTTAATATTTTAACTATTTTATAAACTATTACATAAACTATTTTAATATTTTAACTTAAAAAGCCTTAAACTATTTTAAGCAATAGTGTATTTCAAGTCATCTTCAATGAATAAAACCGGTTTTAAAACCAGTTAAACCACTTTTAATTCGATTTGTTGAATACAACTGATAAGATCAAACTGACTTTGTATTCAGTGATGGTCCAGTTTTAAATTCTGAAAAATAAATTGAACAGGCAATTCTCAAACTTTATCAAATAAAAAAATGTTTTCTTACAACTGAAAATAAGGAGCAGCATTAAAACTTAAAACGAACAAAAATTATTCTGTATATAAGGAGGGCTACCCCTTCCTCGACCCTCGCTCTTTACGCTATTTTCTAAGTTCTTTAAAAACACTTCTCATTTCAAATTAACGGGCTTTGTGATCGAGTAGTCCTTCCAGATGAAAAGTCATACTTTAACGTAAAGATTGAGGTTTGAGGAAGGTGTAGCCCCCTCTCATATACAGAATAATTTTTGTTCGTTTTAAGTTTTAATGTTCCTCTTTATTTTCAGTGGAAAAAAATTAATTCAATTTCTGACCGTTTTTCAAATCATGCTAGGAGGGGCCCCCCCCCCCCGCGTAGCTTATTATCTAAAAAATTCTTCCCCGGAAACTCTCCTCCCCGAGTCACTCCTTACTTACGGTTCGTTACCACAAGCTATTTGAAAATTTTCAGTAGGTAGATTAAAATGGCTGGGTTAAAGGATACAAAGATATTTTTGACTTACCAAATCTTGCCTTGGCAGTAATAGTCTTGGTGGGACTACTTGGTTCCCCAGGACCTGCTTTATTGACAGCTACAACTCTGAACTGATAGTCAACTCCTTCTATAAGATTCAAAACTTTTCCTGAACAAACAGGGGAAGTGATCTCAGCTGCCTTTTCCCATATGACACTGTATCTGTCTTTCTTCTCGATTATATATCCTGTGATTGGTGATCCACCATCATTTTCTGGTGCCCTCCATGCTAGTTCAGCATGTGACTGACTCCAATCAGTAGCTTCAGGTATTCCTGGAGAGCCAGGTACAGTAAAAGGATCTTTGGCTACAATTGGTGCAAGAGTTTCTAGTGGCTCGGATTCACCTTCTTTGTTAACTGCTTTAACTCTGAACTCATATTCATGACCAGGAACTAAGCCAATAACTTCTAACTCAGGGTCCTTTGTCCTTTCTACAGGAATCCAGACACCTAGCTCAGGATCATATTTTTCCACAATATATTCTTCAATCGGCAAGCCCCCATCATCTTTTGGTTTTTTCCATTTCAACTTACAGCCATCTTTGTGGATATCTGATACCTCAAGCGGTCCTTCAGGTTTAGATGGCTTGCTTATAACTGTAACTTCCACTTCAGCTGTATCAGATCCATATTTATTGGAGGCAACAATCACATATATTCCGGTATCTTTCCTTTCAGAACGTTCAGCGAACAATTTAGTATTGTATGGAATATTTTCAATTCGCTTATTACGTGTTGACTGAACAGGCCTATTATCCAGAGTCCAAACAACATCTGGTACAGGTTCACCAGTTACTTTGACATCGAATACAAATGGCTCACCTTCATGGACAGTAATAGATCGAAGATTTTTTCTATCAATCTTGGGTGCTAGCTTACGAGGCTTGGCAGTGATTGGCTTCGTTGTACCTGATGGTTCACCAGGACCCGCCTCGTTGAGTGCACGGACGCGGAAAAGATATGTTTCTCCTTCTTCAAGGTTTTCAGCTTTGCCCTTACATTCTGGACCTCTAACTTCACCGCATTTCACCCATTTAGTCCCACCTTTTTCACATTTCTCAATAGCATAGCCAGTAACAGGTGAACCGCCATCAGAGGTAGGGGGTATCCATCGAAGTTCAACGAAATGCTTATCCCAATCAGTTGGTTCAGGCGTTCCTGGTACTCCTGGTGGGTCAAATGGATTTTTCGCTATAATGCTTGTCTCAGCTTCTAATGGTTCAGACTCACCTTCTGCATTGACAGCTGAGACACGGAACTTGTATTCATTTCCTGGAACCAAGTTATTTACTTCCATTTTCGCTTCCTTAGTTCTAGCAACGGGTACCCATCTTCCAGTATCCATATCCATTTTTTCAACAACATAATGGTCAATCGGAGCACCCCCATCATCCTCGGGTGGATTCCATTTTAAATTACATCCTTCTTTATGTACGTCTGTTATTTTAAGGGGACCTCCTGGTGAGCCTGGTTTGTCTATTATTGTAACTTCGATAGTTACTTCATCTCGCCCACAAGCATTTTCAGCCTTTACAACGTAGGTACCAGAGTTTGCCCTTGTGGCTCCAGTCACAAATAGCTTGGCCCTATTCTTTTCTTTGCATTCTGGATTAGCATTATCCTTTTGTTCAATCCTACCTTTGTTTAAAAACCATGAAATAATAGGTGTGGGCTCACCTATAACCTGTGCATCAAGTTTAACGTTAGTTCCAGCTCTTATGGTCATGCTTTTTAAATTTGTACGATCAATTCTAGGTGGTAAGTTTCTTGCTTTGCATACAACAGGATCGCTTGGTTCACTTGGCTTGGAAGGGCCTGCTTTATTGACTGCCTTTACGCGAAAAGTATATTCCATGCCTTCAATAAGGTCTGGAACTCTAGCTTCACATTTGTTACCAATAAATTCTCCAGCTTTTTGCCACTTGGTACTATACTGGTCCTTCTTTTCAATAATATATGATGTAATCTGGGCTCCACCGTCTAATTTGGGTGGGGACCATTTTAAATCAACATGGTTCCTATCCCAGTCTTTTGGTGTTGGTTTTCCGGGTTTGTCCGGCTCATCATATGGATTTTTAGCCAACGTAGCAGCATCTGTTTCCAAGGGATCAGACTCTCCTTCTGGATTAACAGCTCTAACACGGAATTTATATTCTTTCCCTTCATTAAGTCCAGTGACATCGGCTTCCGTGCCTTTGGTAGTAGTAACAGGAACCCATCTTCCAGTGTCAGTGTCCATTCTCTCAACGACATAACTTTCCACCGGTTCACCTCCATCATCTTCTGGAGGCTCCCATTTAAGTTTACATCCATCGGCAACGACATCACTGACTTTCAGAGGACCTTTTGGCTTGGACGGCTTACTTAGTACAGTCAAATCTAGTTCTGCTTCATCAGTTCCTGAATCATTCTTAGCAGTTATTATATATATACCTTTGTCCGACCGCTTGACTTTTTGGATATAAAATGTTGTTTTATTCTCTTCATTTGTTATTTTGACACGATCCAGAGAATTTAATTGCTTCTCCATGAAGAACCAAAGGACTTGAGGAGCAGGCTCTCCCGAAATATTTATGTCCAATCGTAGCATTTGCCCACTTCTAATTGTCACCTTTTGTAGGTTTTTACGGTCAATACGAGGTGCCAAAAATCGTGGCTTAGCAATTATAGACTTTGACATGTCACTAGGTTCACTATCACCAGCTTTGTTCTGGGCCACGATTCTGAACTCATACTCATGACCTTCTTCAATATCAGTAACAGTGCCCATTGTTCTATCTCCAGGGACTTTCAAACAATCAACCCAGCCTCTTCCGTCTTTATCTCGTTTTTGAACCACATAATTGGTTATAGGAGCACCACCATCTGACTTAGGAGGACTCCATCTCAGTTCAACAAAATCTTTGTCCCAGTTAGTAGCCTCAGGTCGTCCTGGTTTACCTGGAGGATCAAATGGATTCTTAGCTATTATTGGTTCCTCACATTCCAGCTCTTCAGATTCACCTTCCTTATTAACAGCTTTAACCCGGAATTTGTATTTTTTACCTTCTTGCAATCCAGTAATCTCAGTTTCTGGAGCTAGAGACTGACCAGCAGGCATCCACTGACCAGTTATTGGGTCAAGCTTTTCAATTTCATAATATTCAATAGGACTACCTCCGTCATCTTGAGGTTTTTTCCATTTGAGCTTGCAACCATTTTTCTTTACATCTGAGACTTCCAGAGGACCTTTAGGTTTGCTTGGTTTTCCAAGAAAAGTAATCTCTACTTGAGCTTCGTCTTCTCCTTGAGAATTTTTTGCATTGATAGTGTAGACTCCACTATATGCCCTTTTGGCTTTTAAAAAAAGCAACTTAGTATTATAGTCAATGTTATCCACTCGAATATCATCGTCTGATTCTAATGCTTGCCCTTTAAAAGACCATGTGATTGTAGGAGCAGGTTCACCAGCGACGTTTATATCAAATACTAGCTGCTGATTAGTCTTAGCAATTGTGTTTTGAAGGTTAGTTCTGTCTATTTTTGGTTTGAGGAAACGAGCCTTTGCAGTATGTGGTGCTGTGGAGTCACTAGGCTCTCCGAGTCCAGCTTTGTTAACGGCTCTAACACGGAACTCGTACCTATTACCTTCTTCAAGGCCTTTAACATCAGCTTGACAAACATTTCCTCGAACTTCAGCACACTTAGTAAATGCACCTCCAAACCTGTCCATCATTTCTATTACATAGCCGGTAATTGGAGCACCACCGTCACGGCGGGGTTTTTCCCATTTTAGTTTGACTGTTGTCTCCGACCAGTCAACAATATCTGGAATGCCTGGTGGACCTGGAATGTCAAATGGATTCTTTGCGAGAATTGCTGAATCGGTTTCCAGTGGTTCTGAATCCCCTTCTTCATTTGTTGCTTTAACTCGGAAATTGTATTTCTTGCCTTGTTCTAGACCAGTAACATCAATCTCGGTTTTGTCACCATCAACCCTAACAAATAAAAAATGTTTTAGAGAAAAAAAAAATGAAAATTATGAAACCAGTGGCATTCATTTTAGCACGACTTCAGTTTCAAATTTATTTAAAACTTAGCTTCTCATTAGTAGAATTTAGTTCTTCTTACATCATGAATTACACCATCATCTTACACCATTATACAATGCATTTCTCTAGATTAGATCCTCATTTCATTTTCGTTTTTAGGTAGACATTTTAAGAGTGAAGACATTTCATATCTAAAATTCAGAAAAGGCCCTTGTAGCCTAAATGAATAAATCAGGTTTTTAAAATTAATAGAATTCATATTTTAGTTAATAATTTTTTTTGTTTATACCTGCAAGAGCTAACGACAATAAACAACGAAACAACAGAAAAAAGTGCCAAAACAACAAAAAAAAAAACAGTGAAAAAAATTGCCAACAAAAATGAAAATGAAGTCTGATTGTTGAAATTGCTTTAATGTAAAATATAAAACCATTTATATCTTTAGAAATCAGAAAAATCAGGAATTCTTTAGATAATAAAAAGACTATCATAGGCAATTATGTAGTCTCTGGTTGTAGCAGGCACCTAATTTGAAAAAAATAAACGTGGGCACCAACCTAAAAAACATGGTACCAAACATCTTAAAACGTATTGCTATCTTTTGAAGGTGTCGCCGTCTTAGGGAATGAACAGATCGTTGGTGTTTGAATTTTTACGAACAAAACGCGTTGTTATTTATTTCACGGTTAAACAAGACAACAATGAATAAGATGGGGTACTCTAGATACTTAGTAATGTTGAAACAGTCGAAAGAAAAATCTTAGAAAGTAGTGGTTACTAGTTATAGGTAGACCTGATAATTCCAAGGACATTAAATATTTTTATTTTGATGTCCTTCGTAATTCAAGCAATTTGGTGAGAATTTTATAATAAGTTTTCAAATCACTGCATAAGTAGTGTATGGTAAAATAAACACTTAGAAATATTAACCAATCACGATGAAAATAAAAACTTAACTTACAATAGTCATTCGAAAAAATAAGAAAATAAAATTATAGTTGGACAAATTCAGTTAAATTTTTCAAATGCTTCTATTGCTAAGTTGTTTTTTTTGTTTGTTTTTTTTTTGGGGGGGAGGGGGTTAATTAAATGGGCCCTTTTGGGATGAACTTTGGTTCCTTAAATGAGTCGGTTAACATTTCTTTCTTTTGCACAGTCTCAAATCTAAAATTTGTGTAAGTTCTAGGGTTGAATTTTGTTATGTATCAAACTATTAGTCTACTTCATTACTTATTTTCAGCAATATTGGTTAAAACGATGATTTCTGTCTTTTTTTGTTGTTGAAGCAATGAAAAATTAAAGTACTCTGCTCAAACAAAAACTGTTTTCAGTAAAGCACAAATGACATTCTGGTCTTTAGAAGGCTTAGGGAGCGTTAGCCCCTATTCCTCTGTGATGATGTCTATTCGTTTTAAGCTTGGCTTGATTATTCAGCTGAATTTTTTACTCCTTTTGGGTTTCATTTATTCGCTGATACTAATTTCTGCTTGTTTTTAATTTGAATTATATTTTTACTTTATTCCTCGAAAAAACTTTACCTCATTTCTAAAATCAAGAAATAACCCCCCCCCCCCATACGGGTCAATATGTACGTTTTTAAATTTATTAAAAAACATCATCAAAACACTGTTATATCTGTCTAGTTTGAGAGTATCAGCAGATGGCCAGGGATGTAAGCAGACTCCCCCTTCTCAAAATATTAACGTCCTTATAATTTTATCCAAAGAGGTATGGGTATCTTACAAGAGTTGGAACTGGAACTAGTGTCGCAAAAGGTAACCCTCAATACCATCTAACGTTATGTAACACTTGGTACTTTTTCAGAATAATAAAAAAAATAATTAATTTAATTTGTTTAGTCGGTAAAATTAGTGTACTGATAAGTTTTTGATCTCAGTTTCTGATAGAAAACGACTACAAAGCTCGGAAAAAGCCAATTGTCACCAAATATTAGATGGCGTTGACGTTTTTTGCCGAGACTAGCACCAATTTCGACTCTTATAAGTTATCAATGCTTTTGATCTTATCAGCAATGTCTTATGATTTTGAAATATTTTCGTATTTCTTACTGATCCCTCCCTCAAACTCTTCAAACATGCTTGCATATACATAGTTTTCCAAAACGAATATCACAAAGGTTGGTTACCTGCCAACAGGCACCCATTTTCCAGTGCCAGCTTCTTGCTTTTCAACAGTATAAGAGGTGATAGGTAGTCCACCATCGTCTTTGGGCTTGTCCCATTTCAGTGTGCAGCTTTCTTTCGTGACATCTTTTACCTCCAGTGGCCCTTCCGGATGGCTTGGTTTTCCTAAGACAGTCACTTCAACGGTAGCTTCGTCTTTTCCGGAATCATTTTCTGCCATAAGTGTGTAGATTCCGGTATTTTTTCGGACAGTATCTGAAATCCAAATTTTTGTGTTGTAGGGTTCATGCTCAATCTTAATTTGAGAGCCGTTTTCAAGTTCTTTTTTGTTAAGGATCCAAGTAGTTTTTGGTGCCGGTTCACCTTTGACATCAACGTCGAACTTTACAATTTGTCCTGCTCTGACTATAACGTTTTTCAGTTTGTCACGATTGATTCTTGGTTTAAGGAATCGAGCTTTGGCAGTGTGAGGCTCAGTAGCATCACCTGGCTCACCTGAACCTGCTTTGTTTACAGCTTTAACACGGAACTGATACTGCTGACCTTCTCTTAGTCCTAAGACTTGAGCTTCGCAGCTTGCGTCATCAGTTGTAAAGAAGTCTTCCCAAACAGATCCAAGTTTTTCTTTCTTTTCAACGATATACGAAGTAATCTTTGAGCCACCATCTGATTTAGGGGCTGTCCATTTCAGATTTACGCAATTTACATCCCAGTCTACAATTTGAGGTATGCTTGGCCTGCCAGGCACATCAAATGGATTTTTAGCTTTTGTTGACTTTTCAGTCTCAAGAGGTTCAGAATCACCTTCATCATTTATGGCTTTTACTCTGAACTGATAATCTTTGCCTTCTTGAAGCCCAGAAACATCAAAGTTTGTATCTTTGGTTTTGCCCATTGGAACCCATCTTCCAGTTGCTGTATCTAATTTCTCTAACGCATAGCCAGTTACAGGCATACCTCCATCATCTTCTGGAGGTTCCCATTTGAGCTTACACCCATTTTTAGTAACATTATCAACCTTAAGTGGCCCCTTGGGCTTACCTGGTGCGGCTAGAATAACTACTTCTACTTCTGCCTCATCCTTACCATGGTCATTTTCAGCACGTATCATATATTTACCTGAATTTTTCCTTTTTGAGTCAATAATTGTGAATTTTGTGTTGTAATCCACGTTGACAATTTCAACATTAGTCTCTTCAACAATTTTATCGCCAAGCAGCCAAGTGATGGTTGGGGCTGGTTCACCTTTAACGTTAACATCGAACTTAACGACTTTACCAGCTTTTACAATGACTTGTTTCAAGTTAGTGCGGTCAATACGTGGTTTTAACATTTTATGCTTCACAAGGTGATTCTTCGTTGCATCAGAGGGTGGTGAAGGTCCGGCTTTGTTTACGGCAACAATTCTAAATTGGTACTCTCCACGCTCTTTGAGATCAATAACTTTGGCTTCAAGTTTATCAGCTAGTACTTCACCGGCTTTTTCCCAGTCAGGCTTGTATCTGTCTTTCTTTTCTATAACATATTTCAAAATAGGTGCACCACCGTCTGATGATGGCGAAGTCCATTTAAGGTCAACACTTGCATTGTCATAGTCAGTGATTTCTGGGGTTCCAGGAGCAGTAGGCTCATCAAATGGATTCTTAGCAACTGTGCTCATCTCAGTAACAAGATGGTCCGATTCCCCTTCGTCGTTGATGGCACAAACTCGAAAATCGTATTCATGACCGGGTTCTAAGCCAGTGACAATGTATGTCGGGGGACTTCTTTCTCCAGTAACACGACCAACGCGCACCCATTTTCCAGTGGCCTTGTCTTTCTTTTCAATTTCATACTCTCTAATTGGCAAGCCACCATCATCTTCTGGTCTTGCCCATTGCAACTTACAACCCTCTTTGGATACTTCAGTTACTTCTAGTGGCCCTTTGGGCTTTGACGGTCTTCCAAGAACAATTAGTTCGATTGTTTCTTGATCAATTCCATTTACATTTTCTGCCTTCAAAGTATATTTTCCAGCATCCTTTCGATCAATGTCCTTTAAAGTAAAATCTGTGTGGTAATCTGTATTTTCGATGAGTATTCTCTCTGTATTGGTTAGAGGAATGCCATCTCTCCAAATCCAGGCAATTGTTGGAGGTGGCTCTCCCCGCACATCAACCGACCATTTATGTGTCCTTCCAGCCTTAATAGTTAATTGCCTCAAGTTTGTTCTGTCAATTCTCGGCTTCAAGTTCTTATGTTTGACTGTATGCGGATCTGATGGATCGGATGGCTCGCCTGTACCAGCCTTATTGACGCCTCTAACTCTGAAGGTAAAAACCTCTCCTTCTTTGAAACCATCAATCTTTGCTTTTTCATCACTGTTTTTCGTTACATGAATTTCTTTCCACTCAACAGATAATCTATCCTTTGCTTCAATGATATAGTGGGTGACAGGTCTACCACCATCAGCTTCTGGCTTTGTCCATTGTAAAGTAACGCTATTGACATCGTAATCAATTACAGTAGGCTTTCCTGGACGCCCTGGCTCATCATACGGGTTCCTTGCAAGAATTGGTTCTTCAGTCTCCAAAGGTTCGGATTCCCCTTCTTTGTTAACGGCTTTAACTCGAAACTTGTATTTCTTCTTGGGCGTAAGACCTTCAGCTGTGAAAGTATTAGCATCTTTGCCAACCTGAAATTAATTAAAGGATACGTCAAAAAAACATTTTAAGGCCATTTTTAAATAATGCGATTTGAATTTGACAACGTAAAACTTTGGCTTTATAAAATTGTGAAATTAGTTACAGTATAAACATTTTAAAACTATTTTAAGATAATGAGACTAAAACTCAACCTCGATTTGTTACGTAAAAGGTGTCTGTTCCGTAAAAACTTGATCTGTTAAGCAAAAGGTGATTATCGAAATTCAGACAAAAAGAAAACAAAATAATAAAAAAAATGAATAATAAAAAAAAAAAATAATAAAAATTGGTGGAATTAGTTCTGAGTGAACAAAACTTGACTACCTCAGACTTTAATCTTAATTATTGGCATATTTAGACCGCAAGATGAACTATTACGTACAAAATTGCTAAATGTACACATTGAACGTTAAACCAATTTTGAAGGAATACAACTTAACTACACCGGTTCTAGTTCTTCGGCTTAAATTAGAAATAGGAGTTTTTAGAAATTTTCAATAAAAATGATTCAATTTTGATCGTATAAATTTTGAGCTGATATTAGCACTTCAGTATAGCAAGACATTATTTGAATTAAGAATTATTTTCTATTTTATGCTCACGTGGCACCAATGCACCAAAGTTTGATTTTATAAAACGTGAGTTGTTATTAGCACTTGAACATGACATGACACTACTTGGATTAAAAACTATTTTCTGTTTTACACTTTTAATTTTACGTTACACACGAAAAAAGTACGTCAGTCATGAGAGCAAGTTATGTCAGCACGCTGAAACTTTTGTTAATCAGTTATTTCTGAAAAGCAATTATGTTACTAATAAAATAAAAACACTTATTTATAAGAGTACCTAGTGTGAATGCATTGTAAAACTTTTTACACAATGCCCTATAACTTAAAAAGATCTTAACAATATCTACAAGGAAGGTAATTCAAGAAAACGGTGTCAGAGAATTCTGGGAGATGATGTAGTAACATAGAAGGTGCCCAAAAAAGATCACCAATTCACCAAAATTGACACGGTAGCGTTTATTTAGTAGTTTTGCGAGAGAATGACCACTACGGTATCAAATTGTAAGGTGAATCTGAGGTTTTCACTAAAATCGATTCATCAACACCAGTGAAAACGGTTTTCACCTGAGAAACCGTTTTACCTGAGAATCATCAAAACGGATTGATGATTTTGTAACCCGAATGTTTCTAAATTCGGTTTGACAGCTTGTTAATTCTGGTGCCCAAAAAAATCTGAATAATTGGATTTCAGTTCTGACAATATTTTTATTGGGTTCTGAGCGGGCCAAACTTTTCCTGTATTTTCTGTATTTCCTGTACTTGTCCAAACTTTTCAATACTCTTTGGCCAGAAATGCTCAAGTGGCTTTGTCCTTCTGTGAGTTGTTAGTAGTAGTATTAATAGTGCTTGTTGTAATAAGGTTTGACCTTATGATCCTGAGCCTTGAGCGGGCCGAACTTTTCCTGCATTTTCTGTATTTCCTGTATTCCTGTACTTGTCTAAACTTTTCCATACTCTTTGGCCAGAAATGCTCAAGTGGCTTTGTCCTTCTGTGAGTTGTTAGTAGCAGTATTAATAGTGCTTGTTGTAATAAGGTTTGACCTTATAACCCTGAGCCCAGAGCGGGCCGAAATTTTCCTGCATTTTCTGTGTTTCCTGTATTCCTGTGCTTGTCCAAACTTTTCCATACTCTTTGGCCAGAAATGCTCAAGAGTCTTTGTCCTTCTGTGAGTTGTTAGTAGTAGTATTTATAGTTCTAGTTGTAATAAGGTTTGACCTTATGACCCTGAGCGGGCCGACCTTTTCCTGCATTTTCTTTATTTCCTGTATTCCTGTACTTATCCAAGCTTTTCCATACTCTTTGGCCAAAAATGCTCAAGTGGCTTTGTCCTTCTGTAAGTTGTTAGTAGTAGTATTAATAAGGCTCGTTGTAATAAGGTTTGACCTTATAGCCCAGAGCGAAGAGCGAGCCAAACTTTTCCTGCCTTTTCCCTCAGTTAAAGCAACCACAAGTACTTTGTAGCACACAAGAATGTTTTAATATGAAGGGCATGTATTTCTAGCCCAAGATGTATTTCTATAATATGAAGGGTATGTATTTCTAGCCCAAGATGTATTTCTATAATATGAAGGGTATGTATTTCTAGCCCAAGATGTATGGGTAACTTATAAGAATAGGAACTGGCGTTAGTGTTTACAAAAAAAAACTATCAACGTAATTAATGTAATTGATAAAATTAGGGTAGTAACCTAATAAGTGTCTGATCACAGTTGCTGACAGAAAAAGAATTACAAAGCTTGAAAAATGTCAAATATCACCAAACGCTAGATGGTATCAATGTTTTTTACCCATACTGACAAGTAGCCTATGCACTTTGTTTCTGGATATTGGAGAGATAGATTGAAGGTAAATCACAAAAGAATATGTGCTCCCTCTTTTCGTCTATCTATTTTTTGTCTTTGTGTTTTCCAAAACAGCCTGTTTATGAGAGAAATGATCAAACCCGTACCCATTAGGTTTACATTATATTATCTACATTACTTTATTGATACTTACCATCAAAATCACACCGTATCGACCCTTAGCACTTTAGCACCATATTGGGCATACCCACTTTTAAATACATTTAAATTTATTGGATACTGAAATTAGCATGTTGCCGCCGCGACTTTAGATCCATAGAAGGCCAACATCTAAGCGAATGTGGATCATTTATTCACTGAATTTAGAAACTTTTATAACTGCAGTTTAAAGCTGCTTGTCTCACAGCCTTACCCCTTGAGCAGCACCAATCCTTGTGTCACTCCTTTAGTGGCATAAGGACACATCTTGGCAGTGTTTTAGCCTTAGGTGGCTTTGCCCTTCTGTGTGTTTGTTAGTAACAGCGTTAATAGTACTAGTTGTAATAAGGTTTGACTATGATAAAAACTCAAATTTATTGTTGTGTCGAAAAAATTAAGTTTGCAGTTTTTATCCTAATACATTATGATATTCATAAATGAGTCCTGATATGTCATAATGAGTCATGCTATAGTCATAAATGAGTTCAAAATCATGGAGTGAAACCTCAAATATTTTCTGGAAAACATAAGGAAAGATTGTAGCTACTACACCAAAAGAAGATGCAGAATTTACTTAAAAGGGATATTTGGTATCGGAAAGGGATATTTATTTTTCGATAAAGGGATATCGGAAAGGGTATCGAAAAGGATATTTGGTGCTTAGTATCTAGTAGAAAAATGGCAAACAAGTTACAGACAAAAAAAAGAATTTAGTTGCAATAGACTCGGAAGAAATGTTTACTGCTAAGTAGCTTTTGAAAAATATTATTCATATCTCTGATCCTGAGGTATCCCATGGGTTAGTTAAAAATGGCTTGGCTACTGCCGTTTAAGAGATAATATAAATATTTTTCTGTGTGTAAATTCGAACACGGCACCCTCGAATTATGGCACGGCAAGAACAACACTTTTATTTAAAATATAAAAATAAAAATGTAAGGGTGAAATATATAGCGAAAGAGAAACACAGGGAGAGAGAGAAAGAGATCAAACAGAAAGAGAGAGTACAAATATAGGTTTGACATATGCTAGTACATTTTCAACTAATTTCTCAAGTGTTGACTTAAAATAAGAAATCAACAAACCTTTAAGAGATTTGATAATCCCATATCCAAAATAAGTTTACTTATTGATAAAGACATTAATAAAAAATAATTTCTTTAATCCGGATACAAAATTTTTAAGAAATTGTAATCGGCCAAGATGCAGAAATTTTGTAAGGCGTTGTAAGTTCTAACATGCCCATTTTCCAGCAAAGTACCGATTTATTTTGAATAATTTCCCTTATGAAAAGTTTCTATCTTCCCAAGGAGGAAAGGGCAATATTCCCCCCCCCCCTCTACCCCCTTTTTGTACTTATGATTCCGAAAAAACTGGACAAATTAAAATAAATTTTGACATATAACTTACCTCTCCTGCTGGGACCCATCTTCCAGAATCCATATCCATCTTTTCGATAATATAACCAGTGATGTCACTACCACCACTATCCTCTGGCTTATTCCATTTTATTTTAATATGATCTGCTCTGATTTCTTCAGGTTTCAAGGGACCTTTCGGTCTGGTTGGTTTATCTGAATAAAAAAAAAATATATTAATTTTGAATCGACATAGTCAAGGACCTTAATCTAAGACCCCCTTTTTTTACTTTCTGCCATCGTATCTTAAAAATGCTATCATATTTAAACATTTTAATCTTATATTTAAACTTCTGAAAACTTCTTTATTTGCTATTTGTCTAGGTAAACTAAAACTACTTGTTGATAGGCATCAGATCTGTGTCTTTTTCTTGTGAACACAATACACCTTATGGCTTAAAAACTGGGTCTAATATTTGATAGGGAAGAATGGGCTAGGAAATGATGAATAAAGTAATAATCAAGGCCGTATCCAGGATGGAGTTACGGGGTTTGAGCCTTCCCCCCGGAATTTTGTCCGAATCGTAAAAACGTAACAAAATTGCATATAAAAAAATGTTTATGTGCTTTTTTTTAAGCTATTTGTACCCCCCCACCCCCCCTCCACGAAAAAATTTACCTTTCTCTGCGGAAAAATCCTGGATAATCCCTTAGTAATAATATTTAATAGTAAAAAAATATTTCATTTAATGTTTAACAATAAAGAACCTGCCGATTATAACTAAAGTATAGTTTTTCAACAGTCAATCACATAAAATCTGCACACAGGAAATTTAGTTCATCATCTTTTCAGCTGTTTTTCATTTCAATTTGCTGAGAAAGCATCTAAAAAACGAAAAACAGCTTCTATTATCACCTTGGGAGGTTTTGACTCCAATCTTTGTGTTGCATTTGAATTTTCTGTTCAGGCCGCTCAGAAATTATATTCAAACAAAATAAATCCTAGTGACGAGCTAAGGTGGAATTAAAAAGCTTGATATTTTTTAGATCTAAAATAAATTCTTGACTAACATATAAAAAATACTAAATTAATGACAGTTGACTTGTTTCTCCTTACTCGCTCGAGAGTTTTTTTGTTCACTTGGACGTTTTAATATTTATTTTTATATGTTAAATATGCTCTATATATTTATGTATGTTCTTATATTTCAAGTATGTTTAAGAATGTATAAAATTATTTTCTATGTGAAACGAATATATCTCATTTCAACGTCAATGCTGAGCTCATATAACCTACGGTGTCCAGTTTGGAAACAAAACGAATTGACTATTTCCTGAATACACTAAGCCACACATAGAAAGAGAAATGGCAAACGAAGACATAAAAACCTTAAAATAGCCAAAAAATAGCAAAAAAACAAAATAGCCAAAAATAGCAAAAAAATAAATAGGGTAAAATAAATAGAGTAAAAATAGCCAAAAAATAAAAACAGTAAAAAAATAGCTCCATTAAAGTCTTGTAACAGAACTTTTTTGTAATAGATTTTTGCAAGGCATCGTATCTTCTTTTTTAGGCTATTTATAATTTTTATAAGTAAAGTTTCATCAGCTTTTCCCAAACAAAACCAGTTAAGTTGCAATTTTTTGTTTGTTTTTACTTTTACCAAAGAAAACAGTATCTGCAGTTCCTTCAGCAACTCCTTAATAATTTAGTTTCAAATTTTGTTTAGGGAATAAGAAGTATGGAAAAAGCTTTCCCAATTTCATAAGCAACTGCAAATAGAATCAAGACTCTTAGTTTTCAAACATAACTACAGTACTGTTTACAGAAAATACATTTTTCACCCCCACTGGTTTCATAAACTATAATCAAACTATCAGCCCAATTATGGTCTCGAGGCAGAATATTCTTGTGCTATGCTTTCTCAAGATGTTCTATCCTCTTAAAGTGTTTATAATATTTAAGGAATTGCAACTACATAAAATTTACAAAAATAAAACCTATTAACTTGTAGTTTTTTATTTGTTTTACTTTTCCTTCTAGACAGCAGCATCTGCAGTACCCTCATCAACTTTTAATTAATATAGTTCGAAGCTTTGTTCTGGGAATAAGAAGTGTCTTATCTAGTGTCTGGGAATAGGAATCTTATTTTCAGAAGCGGCTGCAAATAGAATCAATACTCTTATTACCCATAAATGACCAGAGTGCTTTTACAGATAATGTGCCCACCACCCGCCCACCCCATTGCTGACAAAAGCATAAACTATAATCACATTAATCAGCAATTAGCTCAATTACGGTCTTGAAGCAGAGTATTCTTGTACAAGGTTCTTATTAATTATGCTCCATTTTCTTAAGACATTATATAATAAGGATATTTAATAATATATGAATGCTATATATTGCACATAAATAATACATAATAATGTTTAAATAGGGATATCAATAATAAGGATATTTAAGGAATTATAACTGCATAAAATTTACGCATATAAAATCTATTTAATTGCAAAAATATTATTTTAATTTTTACCCAAGACAACAGCATCTGCAGTTCCTTCAGCAACTCCTGACGAATTCTTTAAGACAAGTTTATATTTTCCGCTATCACCACGGACGCACTTTCTTACAGTGAGCACTGTGTTTTTCTCGTATTTTTCAATTGTGATCCTGAAACATGAGATAAAAAAGCGATTAGATGTACAATTACAGAATATGTGATATTTTTTTGGGGAGTTATGGGGGGGGAGGGTTCAAAGCATCAAAAAGGCATTATTATTGCTGAATTATAATGAATAGGCCTATATATGAACACAAGGGAATATTGCAAAACTGTTAATACTTTTTATCGGGGGATAAGGGTCAAATACTCCTCTGTTCTCCTTTTTATCATATTTTTCAATATTATAATGGAAGAATCAGAAAAAAAGAAGAAAAATCAGATATAGAATTCCAGGAAATTAAGCAGTGTTTTAATTGGGAGGGGGGGATTAAAAAACATCAATATCGATGAATTATATGAAATAGGTCTATATATGAACTTCTTGGGAAAATTACTAAAATATTAACTTTGTAGAAAGAGTGAGCAAATGTCCAAACAATATTTTCCTGCTTCTTTGTCTGAGCAATTGTGTCATTTTTAATCACCCATTCTTTGCAGAAACACACAAAAGATTAATATTCTGTCATGCAAGTGGTTTTTCTTCCATAATATCTTAACATTTAGGAATTCAAGTAACATAAATGACGTTTTTAATGATCACAAAACGGCCATAACAAAACGATCAAAACCGTCTCCTTATAATTGAACCTCTAAATGTTATTGCTTAGAATATATTTGTTGTTTGATCCTCTAATTATAAGGAAGAAAAAGGCTCAGCAATAGAAAGATTCAGAAGAAGTTTGATTAGAAACATTTTTTCTAAGACTTTTAGATATAACTTTTATCAAAGTAGTTTTAGGCTTGCAAAACAAAATACGAGTCTTGATCACATATCTCAGTCTTGGTCATATTTTGACGTCAAAATACGAGTCAAAATGTGGAGTAACTGTTAACTTCAAAACTTGAAAGTTCTTGCGTTAATTAAAAAAGAAATGAAACATTTTGCGTTTTAATTTCTTAATTTAAAAAATCAAAATTCATTCGCTAAGAGTTTTATTTTTATTTTATCTTATAAAAAACACCATCCTCCGCGTAAATAATTTCTCCCACTAAAAACTAAAATTTGACAAGAATTTATTATATAATGCGTCCATTATATAGCAAAGCGTTAATTATTTCAAAAGCGAAAAGCGAAGGTTATGAGTAGTAAGAAGGCCAAATTAAGGCCGAATGAAGGCCAAATATCACAACCGCTTTTTTGGAAGGATACATTAGTAAGAAAGCAATAGATTTGCAAAAGAGCAATAGAAGTTAATAAGGCGACAACAATTTTTCTAGTTAGTAGAGGGACCTAGGAGCGGAGCCCAAAGTTTTTTGACCTAATAAGGGGAAATGCCTGTTTTCTTAAGCCATGTAACTATTGCACAGTCAGAAAGTGTATGTTCACCAATAACGCGTTGAAATAGAACAAACAGGGAATAAACGTTTGGTATGGCAAAAGTGACCATGAATAGTTGTGAATATATAATAAAAAAATGAAAAAGAATATTTTTAAATTATTAAAACCTTAGGAATTAGTTCCGTTGAAATTTTGAATTTCTGAAAAAAAAAAATCAAAAGCTAAAAGTTATATGAGTGGCTACTTTCTGAGTTTTTGATAAGCATTTTAGACATTTATAATAATAAAACCACTAAGGATGTCATACGGGGACGTTGGGACTGTGATCCTCTCCTTATATTAAAGTTAAAGGACTATTTGTGGTCATAGTGCACGTGCTGCTCAGAATTATAAAAAGAGGTATGATCGGTATGGGGTTTGCTAAAATTTATGAAGTGGGAAATGGAAAGAGGTGTGAATAAGTGATGGAGTATATAGGATGTTTGTCATTTAGTTAGTAGCATTATTTTTTCCATTTATGTTCATTCAAAATGGAAAGCAATAAAGCAATGGTGAAAGCCGAAAAGAAAAATTCGTGGTGATAGAAAGAGAAAAAATCACCTCGGAAAGGTATTTGTTCCCAACCTGAAATGAATAAGGTTTTTGAAAGTTGTTGAAAGAAAACACTGAGAAAAAGAATGGATTGCTGATATTATCAAGTTCAATACAAAAGTTGAGCATCATAAATTTTTTAAAATGATTTAGAAAAAATAAGGAAGATTTTTCTTTTGGATTCCAATTCACCGGACATTTTAACAAGGGCTTATCTATTACATGATAAGAAATTAAGTCAGACCAGCCGTCATTGGGAACTTATGGAACGGCCTTGACCGTGGTTGAAAAGAAAAAAAAATTGTTTTTGTTTTAATTTTTTTTTGTCGTTGCTATTAGAACGTTTATGTTAGAGCCTAAAGCTAATCTTTGAGGCAGGTCCATATATACTGAATGACAAAAAACAAGTGAGACGAGCCATTTCTTTACCCCTATGTCAAGTCAAAACTACCCCTGTCACCCTGTGTACCCTGTCAAAACTACTAAACATAAACCGATGTACTAAATGCCCAATACAGGCCACATCATTCAGCTAACAGCCACAATTTTTACAGGTTTTAACTTTATTTGAATCCTTGAATTTAACCTGTTCCAACAAAGAGCTTAGAGCCCTTATTTTTTACCTTCTTTAAAGATACTAACATATGAGATGGCTTTACCTAGATTTTTTGCCCCCATCCTAAAACTTGAAAAACATATTTTTGTATATTCATTGAGGAATGCCCCTTTTCTGCTCCCACAAAAGTTTTTAAGCCCTCCAGTCAATACCAACTTTTGGCTAATAGGCATTTCATTGGAGCAATTAGACTTTCCCATGCATCGTATGTAAGTAAAACAGTTGTTGTTTTTTTCAATTTTAAGTTTTAAAAGCTGTAAGTGTTTTGTGGTTTAACAAGATTTTAACAAGTGAGCATCCTTTTCGGAAAAAACATGATTTTATAATTTTGTAGAGAGGACCTGATACCTCTGTAATACATTTCTAATGTACTGGATTTGATGGTGCAGTTTTCGTCAAAATCACTAATATAATAGGGATGGTTTACCCCTTTTTTGAAAGTCAGGCAGATTTTCTTAGGCTCGTAATTTTTGATAGGCAGCTTTAAACTAAACGAATTAGATATATTTGTGGCCACAATAGAATGT
>JAQQPU010008661.1:11744-34984 GCA_029168905.1 Artemia sp. Kazakhstan ARC1039 | reverse complement strand
CCCCCCCCCCCCCCTCACTCACTCTTTACCTCATAGTTATTAATTTTAATGCCCATTTTGCAAATTTGGAGGTTTTATATTTATGTTTGTTAGTCACCAACTAACTTAATTTTACGTTTTAATTTTACTTTATCCCCTTGTTAATTTTATGAGTTTTGGTTTGGTTTTTTTTTGGCATTTTTGCTGACTTGACATTGGCTTTCTAATTTTATTAGTTTTTTTTTTTGTTTTTAACATTTTTACGGATTTGACATTGACCCTTTTATAATTTCCTGTTGTTTTTTGATTGTTTGTTTTTGTTGTTCTTTTTTGCTTTATTTGACGCTAAAGTGCAAATTCGGCCCTTTTGGGCTTGTGATAGCCGTTTTTCAGCAATAAATCTTATCTTATCTTACCCTATCCCCAGGGCACTGGGGGGGGGGTGTCAACCCTAGAGGCATTACTATGTGTTCTTTGGACAATTTTGAGCAAACTCGCTATCTCACAATTTTAATCAGATTCGTTTGGTGAAGAGGTTAGTCGGAGGGGGGGGGCTAGCTTCCATCCATCACTTTTTACTCTTAAAAGGGAATTAGAACTTCCAATTTTCAACCAAAAGCCTCCTCTAAAGTTTATACAACCATCCCTTCCATAAAAGCCTTAAATACCCCCGGGGCATAACTTAAAACCCTTACCCCCAGGCTCTGGTTTTTTTCAACCCCAAAACCTTGTTATATGATATTGAAGTAACTGGACTATTTTGAATAAAATGGCTATCTCAAAATTTCAATTAGATTCATTTCGTGACAATACGACGTATGTGTGTGTGTGTAGGAAGGGGGGGCGGGTAGCTGTCCTCCGATCACTTTGACTCTTAAAAAGGGCATTAGAGCTTTTGATTACCAATCCACTGAGCCCCCTCCGAAGTTTATATGACAACGCTTTCTATGAAAAATCTTAGGTGCCCCCGGGAACAACTTACAACCCTTAACCTGAGGGAAAGGGGGGTTGCCATCCTCAAAGAAATAATTTCCGGACCTTTTAACAACGTTGAATAAAATGACTATCTAAAAATTTTGATTGGAAGTGCTTGGGGAAATGATGGGCGTGGGGGAAGGGAGAGGGTTGAATTTGTCCTCCGATCACTTTCAACTAATGAAAAGGGCACTAGTCCTCTAAATTTCCAATCGAATGAGTCCTTTTGAAGTTTCTACGACAACGCTTTCTATAAAAACCTTATATGCTCCAAGGGTATAACTTACAACCCTTGCCCTGAGGACTGTGTGTGTGTGTGTGGGGGGGGGGGGGGGTTGTCATCCTAAAAGACATAATTTCTGGACCTTTCAACTACGTTGAACAAAATGGCTATATCAAAACTTTAATTGGAAGTGTTTGAGGAGATGATGGCCATGGGAGGGGGGAGGGGGGCATCCCGAAAGACATAATTCCAAACCTTTCAACTACGCTGAGCAAAATGGCTATATAAAAATTTTGATCAGAAGTGTTTGAGGTTATGATGGCCGTGGGGGGGGGGTGACATTTGCTTACGAAATTTCCAATTAAATGAGCCGTTTTTGAAGTTTCTATGACAACGCTATCTATAAAAACCTTATCTGCCCCCAGGGCATAACTTACAACCCTTACACTGAGGGCTGTGAGGGGGTTGTCATCATCAAAGACATTTTCAAATAATGCTGGGAAATCAAGCTTACCTCTAAGAAAAATTCCCTCTCCCACAAAAGTTTCTCAAATTAAAGCTCTTCTCACATAAAATATCCCCCACCCACCCACCTGGAGATACCCCCTGGACAATTTCATCGTCGCAGAAAATCACCAAGGGAAATTTCTCGCGGACGTTTTCAAATCATGTCGAAAATCCCCCTCCATGGCAAATTTTCGCCGGAAACACCACCACCCCCAGGATATTAATTTATGTCAAAATTCAAGTCATATCTCTTCATTTTTTCAGGGAAAAAAAATGAGAATAACCAGTTTTTGAGCTATACACAGCAGTTACGAATACCGTTTTGAACCATAGCCTATAAGCAATCTAACGGTTATAATCATTTTGCAATTTTTGAAATTTTATTTTTATTTAAACAAAATCAAAGGGGCGGTTGGCATTAATTAGAATCAAGTTAAATCCGAAATTTTCATTTTTCCCATATCTTCATCACCATTCCTTGAAACTAAAAGCAAGTAGACCGAATTTAATTCATTTAATTTTTTTTATATATTTTGTATTCAAATTTTGTTAATAAACGAAGATTTTGTTAATAAATCAAAGTTTTGTTAAAATTTGGCCTGAAATTTTTTGGGAGGCAGGGGGAGGGGGTAATCAATATTTTGCCCCAGGCTCCAGAGAGGCCAGAACCGCCACTGGCTCAAACTGATCTGTCTCAAAATTTACATTAGGCTTAGCAAATAGCAGCAAAAATATTAAAGCACTTTTCACCACATTATGACGATATGAGGAACAAGAAAATAGGTCCTTGTTGCGCTTTAAAATACGGTTAACCATTCCACACTATAAGCTATCATAGACTATTGGGGAACAAAAAAAAATTGAGACGAAAGCGTGAATGGAACCAAAATGGATTACAATCAACATGCCAATGAATTGTCAGTCTAATCCAAATCACGTGGCTTGGACTTCAAGCAAGAAATGTCTAAGCACAGAATTGATAGAAATAAGCATAACTTGGCGCTGAAAAATGTTTTACTGGGATTAGGAACACTATTAGCTCCATAGCCAGAATATTGTACTCAAATTAAATTCAAAAAGTTATATACCCAAATCAATAGCCCCAAATTCAATATCGCAGGAAAAAAGAAATATAGAGAACTTTATGCTGTAAAACGCTGGCTGGTGTTGTTTCTTTTTTCTTTCTTTTTGGGAGACTAATTTTAGCTTCAAATCTGATCAGATTTTAATCGTTTTGAAAGAGATATTAAAGAGAAAGCAATGTAGTCCATACTAAATAGCTTAATAAGGGAAATATTAGAAGGAAATCGCATTGACAAAAAAAAGATCTCTGCTAGAAAACGAGGACTGTGAAAAAAATGGTTAGGCAATTACAGTAGCAGAAGAAGAATCTCAAAAGGTGAAATACACTTTTTAAATGCCATAAAAAACGGATAGTTGAATGATACACTTATATGATTACTCAATTGTGACACAATAGCATCCAAAAACAAAAACGCAAATCCAGAGACTGTTCGAAATTTTATTTAATTTCGATATCGATCGCCAACATTCAGATAGAAGCATCTACGACGTGATTTTGGATAAAAGCTCAAATAGAAGCCATTTCTTGAAATACAAGCGAAGTTAACACAAGCATTTATTCATCTAGGCCCGAGAAAACTATGGAGCAGAATTAATACAAAACCAGTGATCATTCAGTTCCCTGATACCGAGCATCCCTGTTCTCTACCAAACCGATAGACCTTGGACGCCAAACGAGATACTAAAGAACCTTAGCTATAAAGCACACAAAAGAGAATATAACCAAACCAATTGTAAGCACCATCACACCATTTTCCTTTCAGAATTTCCTCTTGAGGTCTTCATTAAATGTTCAAGTCACAACACGCTAAAGAGGTCCACTGTTTATGTAAGAAGGAAGCCATTTTAATCAGGCACCCTTACAATCAGGCTTTTCCACAGTAGGTAGCATTTTTTTTTATATATAAAATATATAGATATATGAAGCTCGGATACCATCCTAACTTCGGTGATGAATTGACAAATAGCATCGTTCTTAACGAAGGAAAGATAGCAAGTTCTTCTTAGAGATATTGTTACATAAACTAGTACAATAAATTAAAATAGTTGAACCAGTTCCAAGTACCAATATTTCTTAGAAGAACTTTTTATCTTTGCTTTGTTAAGAAGGCTATTACTCGCCAATACGTCACTGAAGTTAGGGTACTATCTTTGGTCAGTTCTGAAACAATATTTTATCTATGCTATAAAATCCTTCTTCAAAGTAGGTAGCATTTTAGCATCAAACAATTTTCATCTGAAAATTCAGACTACTCCTAATTCAGAACATTTTCAAGATGAACTAAGAAAAAAGGGGAGGGGTAGGATTCGGCTCTTATCGCTGACTTTGATGTTAGGATGGGATCTTTGTACAAATAGGATGTTCGTCAGACATATAAAAGAATCTTTGGCGAACCATCAAGATATTTGTCTACAACACGAACCATCTTAGCTGACCTCTAGCATCTATCCACCGCTTGAATAAACTTAATGCAGTCCCCAAAACACGACATTTTTCTTGAAATAACTGTATTCAATTCACCTAAGTACTGTTCTTCTGAGTAAGATTCAAGCTGGGAACCCTCAAACTCTTCAACACACACACACACAAAAAAAAAAAAAAAAAAAGCTTAGAAGCACTCCTATAGTCACTGAAACTGCACTTCCTGCTAATGCTTTCTTTGACAGTGCCGTTCCTTCTTGATTCTACTGGCAGTGACAATGCTTGTGATTGGCACATGAGAGCCAATCCTTGTTCCTAAGGCAAAGATCAGTATAAAATTCAGAAAGAACACAATGGTACATTGCGGGAGGAATTTCGAAAAGCATTAGATTATCACTGCAGGCAGACACCTCATACTACTTCTTCACCCGCCCAAAGCTGATAGACATCTTCATCCTTGAAAACACTAATCGCGGAGCTGGTCTCTTGAACTTTGTTCTTTCACTCCAAAACCTTGCTTCTATATTGTCAGCTGCAAAGTTTCGCTTCTTTGGGATGTGTCTGCAGGTGATGAGCTGAATGGGCTATTCGCATGAACTAGACCCCTGCGACTGGGGTTGTGGCAGCTAGACTGAACTAAGCAGGTACAAGTGATGGTACAGTCAAAGCCTGTGCTCACAATGCTACTGACAATGGTGCATGTTGCATACCATTCAGGTTGTAAATCTAAGTGGGGGGTTGACGAAAAAAGCGAACTGCACTGCAAGACCTCTCGAAATGCAGGAAAATTGAATCTGATGATAACTTTAATGAATAAGCTTCTATTATGTTTTTTTTTTTTTTTTGTAGGCGCGTTTAAAGTCGATGACAATACAAATACAACGAATCTTTATTTACTGTGATGAAATCTATTACACTGTAGCCAAGGCTTAGTTGAAATGAATTCTACAAACACACACAAAAAAAAAACAGCATCTCCTCACACAATAAAGCCACTTGAGCCCAACATAGCAGCAAAATGTTTAGCTAACTCCTTGGCTACATTTACCTCAAGGGTCGCCACTTCTGGAGTGCCTTGCCGCAGGCCAGCTTAAACCGTAATTCCCAGAGTTTCTAATCACGCAGCTTCATAAATTACACTTTCACAAGGTCTTTCTTCTCTGCCTATTCCCTTTAAGCAGAAGAAAGCTCATGACCTGAAGAAAGATTTACGCTCTATGTTCGTAGAACATTAGAATCAAATTTTTCATTGAAAAGTTCAACGATTCAAATGGTTTTCATTTCCCCCCGTTCCCTCTAACCCATTTAGAATTTCTTGGTGGGAACAAACCATAATTTAATACAAGGTTCCGCATCTAAATATTAAACTAAACGTAACTGCAAATTTATAGTAGAAATCAGTATCCCCATATTTCTGAAATTGTCCCTCTTTAGAAGTTTTTTTCCAAGTCACCTTTTACCTAAGGACGAATTTTAGTGGACTTTAATTAAGCTTTTCCCAAAGTTTTCTAAATATTTTGATGAAAAACATATTTGTTATAATTTGTTTGACCTAAAATGTTTTAATGCGCTACAATGTGAGTACAGAGAGCTATTATGTTCTAGGGGGACAAACAATCCTACATGGTATCAGAGCCTTAAATAAATACAATATGAGTAGACTACTGTCAACTAGGGCAGTGAAGAATCCAGGGGGGACCCTTCTCCCCCCCAAAAAAAATTTTTCTGGCATCCTGATTCCTTTTTTTCTGTTTTTCACTCTTTTTTAAAAATAAATTTGTCAATGTGGTCAATTATTGGCACCCTTGTTACATTATCCCCCCCCCCCCCCCATGATTTTGCTTATTGATGCCTTTGTCACATCGGGCCCCATCCTAGAATATTTTGGTCTAGATCCACCCATGAACTAGGATATATGAAGAAAAAGAAGAAAATACGTACGAATGAGATCATGATAAACTTCATATCTAGAATCAGCAGGAATATTGTAATTAGCATTAGTTATCCTAAGTTTCGCCGAATCTTCAAAAGGATGTCTTCCAAAGCAGATTGTGTATAATAAACACCCAAGTGCCCACATATCAACTCCTTCATTGATTGGATAATTATTCCAAGTGTCTAACATCTCTGGAGCTCTATACATTGGAGTTGTTCGTCGGCAAAGCTAGAATAAAAAAAAAAAGTTTTCACTTATTTATTAAAATTAGTTTTACAATGCCAGCGCACACTAGGGCTTGCAAAAAAAAAATATTTTGCTTTTCGCACTAACTTAAAAAGACACCACTCAATTTTCTATTGAAGGAGACATGCAATTTTTCTGCTTACTTGGTTGGACTACGTTGATTTGTGTATACAAGGGTTATTTTTCATGCCCTTCAATTGTTTAAACTTTGACTGGATAATTGCTCGAGAATAACCTTATTGCTATCATCCTATGACGAGTGCAAAAGTCATTTTAATACAGTTCGTAAAAAGGCTTATGCCAGCTTTGCCTCTCACTCAGACTATCTGTCTTAGCTTTTTTTTTTATTTCCAATTAGTCATGGCTCTCAACTTTTTCATCACAGTCCACCAACTTGATTTTAATTCAAAAATTTTAGAGAAAAATTTCCTCCCCTTTTGCGAGAGGAAGGGGTACAGTTCGTAATGTAATTTCTAAAGAAAATCACTAAAAAAACACTTTAATTCCAAGAATAATGGAGCAAATCCATTTTAGCAAAAATATACTCGAGGCGGTTTAAAATACAACTTTCTTGGGCTTAGATTCCAAAAACTTTAGCAATATAACAAATAACTGTTCTCCTCATCCAACAAACAAATGAATTCGTTTCGGAAGGGGTGGGGATGGCAGAATTTCGAAAACATAAAAATAAGCAAAGTATCTGACGAATATACAAAATATAAAGATGTTTTCTCGAGATTTTGGAAGGAAAGAACGAACCGAAATCCCCATTTCCTAGCATTTCCACATGTGGCATTACTTTATGTCATATAGATTTGAAAATAATTGCTCCAAAGGTGAATAGTTACGAAACTAGAAGTACATCTAAATAAATATATAGATAAACTCTAGAAGACTTATTTGGAAGTGCAAGAGGTGATGAAATAAAAAGTTTCAGGATTCTTAGGGCTTCACATTGTAAAATCTGAATTGGCTTAATAGAGCTTTTAAATGTAGATAAATAAACACGAGAACAATAATTGATATTAGAATGAATCAGAGCAAAATAAATGCTTGTAGAGTATTGCGAGTAATACTTCAATCTTCACATTATACCAACACACTTTGAATTCATTAAAGGTAGTTCTTGAATGATATGCTTTGGTCAATTACAAGTCAAAGGAACTTCATTGTATCCACCCTTAATGGCACCGTAATGGCACCAAAGTAAAAGTCACCAAACTAACCTCATCTTCCAGAAGTCCTCTTTGTTGTGAGTTCCATGTCACATCAGGTGTGTATGTTTCTGTCATAGCACTGCCAAAATCACACAATTTTACAAAACCATCAGCAGTTAGTAGCAAGTTTTCAACCTAGAAAGTAAATTCATCAGACATATAAATTCCTAAAAAATGCGCGTTGCAAATACTTCAATTTATTTAAATTGTCACAAGGTACAAGAATAGACAAAGTTAGTAAGAGGAGCTCATACCCACTGGAATTCAGGAGTGATATCAAACACTTACCCCCACCCCTCCGAATTAAGTTAAGATGCTTGCATTTAAATGTAATATAATTTAGGACGTTGGAGACTACAGTTTTAAAAAAGATTTAACATATTCAAACCTTACAGATTCTTCTGACCAAAGGCACTATGTAAACATGTCTGCACTAAGGGGGAGGTGGAGTACCATTTTAGGTCTACCCAAAGCGTCTCAAAAGAAAAACTTAATATTAGGGAGTAGAAGCTTAGATTGGGCGGATTCATATTGATGCAAGGAGGAGTACCATTTAAGGAGGGGTACTATTCAATATCTATCCAAAACGTCTCAAAAGCAAAATTTAATATTTGGCAGTAGAAGCTTATATTGGACGGATTCACCCTTGTTTCCCCTTCCATAGAAATCCTTCGGCACCCCCTCCAAAAATGTTTGCATCAATATAACTGAACAAACCAGGATTGAACATCAAAATCAAGAACATGCTCCCATTTTCAGTCACCGGGTTTGAAGCCGGCTCGATAGAAGTTGCTTTCAGGTTCTCCGTGTTTAACCCAGCGAAATTAAAGCGGTTACATCTTAGGGTTCCGAGCATGTTAGACATGGGTTCTCAAAATTAGAAAGCCCCAGAATAGAATGGTTGAACATGGGTTCTGAAAAACACAAAAACTGGTACTCAAAATGATAGTCAGCAAAACCCGTGTCCAACTCCTTGTTGGATGTGGGGTAGCATCTTATCTCATAGCTTCTGACTTGCCTAACGACAAATATCATCTCTAAGTCAACTGAATCTTTTAAAAGTTAATTGATGCAAATTTTTGGTAGTTTACACATGATTAAAACATGTACATGCGCATATGGACTACTAGATCAACAAAGAACAAAATAAATTTGAAGAGCCAGCTGTGAAGGGCCAACCAGCCAAGAGTCCAAAGAATATGGTCTAATATGTCGAAATAGACTAGTCTATTTCTATTATATTTCGCCATAACGGACAAATGCGTCGAGCACATAAACAGTAAATTAGGCTTCTGTGTGCAGAGCGGTTACTTTTTCCTTTTTTTTTACTTTTAATTGTTTAATTACTTAATTTTTCACTCTTAATTTTAATTAATTTCTAACTTTTAAAATTTTTCGAAAAAAATTAGCCTTTTGCAAGAAGCTTTTCATACATTTTAGGAGTTTTCTTGATTGTAAAATCATTTTAGAGAGCTTTAAATAGCCTCAAAATCCTGGAAAATACAAAATATTTTTAGCTTTTTCTTCAACTTAAAGAAGAATTACTCGAATTAAAAAAAAGAAACGTTTTCAATCAATGCGTTTTCAAGACATTAGATTTTAATTATAGAAGAATTACTCGAATAAAAAAAGAAAAGTTTTCAATCAATGCGTTTTCAAGAAATTAGATTTTAATTTCGTGTGTTATTAAGCAGAGATGAAGGGCAAGTAAAGGATAATTCCTGAGGTAGATGAGGAGTTTAACTTAACATTATGGCATATTTAGCAAGACCAGAAACGGCACATTTGACAATAAACATGATACAAAAGAACCCATTGGATGTCATATTTTTCTTACAAGAATTAAATATAAAATTTAACAACCAGATTAACGGTACTATATATATAAAGCCTTCTTCTTCCAACTGCAGCAAAGTAATGCAAATGATGTTGAGGAAGAGAGAGAGAGAGAGAGAGAGAGAGAGAGAGAGAGAGAGAGAGAGAGAGAGAGAGAGAGAGAGAGAGAGAGAGAGAGAGGGAGAGAAAGAGAGAGAGAGGGGGGAGAGAGGGAGTGAGGGAGAAAGAGAGAGAGAGAGAAGTTTTCTAAATTTTTTCGTGTGTTGCTCCCCAAAGACCATGGACAAGTTGATCGAGTTTTGTCTAAAATCCCACATTCCCTCCAAAGTCGTAAAAAATATACTTTTGAGGCTTTTTTCTGCTTCGCCAAAATTCCAGGCTCCGAACTTAGTGTAAAAAGTATACAACAAATGGGATTTGTAGGCCAATTTTAGACAGCAAGTCGAACCCAAGTGCTATTTCAACTTCAATGAGAAGTCACCTTCCAACAGAGAATTATAGGAAAATTCTCATTTTCATTTCCAGCGCTTTTATAACAGTAATAATCTCTAACTTCATGAAATAATTTTTTAAATAATTACCTTATTGTTTTTATCAGTTTTTTACTTTCCCGCGTATGTACCTGACAACTATCTTTGAGTAATGAATTTCTACATTTCCATCATATTTTGAAAAAGCAGAGTATATTTACAAGAGCAGATACATCTCAGATTAACCTAACTTTTAAAACTCCCGAGTCTCTCTTAGAAATCTCTCCTTTTTTTACACAAAAATAACTACATTACCTTTAAATCATAATGCACAACAGGGGGCGATAAAGAATGCATAGCTTTAACAGCTTTGCAAGTCTGAAAGAAGACTGAGCATACTTCATCTGCATTAAGTCCACAGTTTCGCTGCTTTAGTCTTTCCATTAAACCTCCTCCTAAAATAGGTAAAAGTTACCAATTACTTTTGGCAAGTCATCATTAGTTCCTGTATGGGACTAGAGATCTGTCAAAGGACTGAGCATACCTATAGTCTTTTATTGGACCAAGAAATTTGTAGACATCCTTTGAGGGGAATAAGACATCTCTTCAGCTCTCATGTTATTTACACTCATGGTAATTAGAATTCTTTGTAATTTCTTCAGACCCGTTAAACCTCCTCACTTTCTTTGAATAATAAAAAAATTATTCTGATCCAAGACGTTTAATAAATACTAAAAAAAAATCAAAAAGATGAAAAAATAAAAAAAAATTAGGTCTGGTGAAGTTCAAGTAATGCAAGCACTTAAATACTTAATATGTCAACATACGTGAAGTAACGCTCCCCTGGGAAAAATTCCTTACCTTAACACAGCCAGTTCGTTGGCAAAGCACAAGAAAATACATCTGGTCATTACAAATACTTGAAAGAGATAATCTTAAGAACTAAAAAGTGATTTCTTACCAATTAGAACAAAAAACTGAATTTTTAAAATGTAAAATTCATCAATAGTACAAAAAAGGATCCAAACACTTGCTTTAATATTGTTGGTTGTAATCCAACATGCAAGAATACAAGCCCAAGTATATTGGTTGTATTATCATATGTTCTTCAATCAAATAGGACCCGATCTTCGTGATTTTCATAAAGCGCTTTTGTCGCTATTTGTTTTATGAAAAACTTTATTTTTATTGCACGATTTGTTAGCCTTGTCATGTTTATTAGAGCTTTTGAGTTTCGCAACTTATTAACAGTTACTAGCATCTTGTATTTTTTAGATTGCTGGTTATTGCAGTAACTTGTGGTTAATTCGTTTATTAAGATGAAATGGAAAGCCATCTCTTCTGTACGCCACGCGCCGTGTACGCTTGCTGCTCAATTAGAATCAATAAAGTTTACGCCCCATTTAAAGTGTGCTTTTTCGTTAAGGCTCTGGAATTCACAAGCGACACCAACGCTATCTAACTTGATTAGACTCAGTCTTAAATCACTCTGCCCATAAGAGAGGTTTCTGGAATAAAATCCACCTTCTTTTTCTGATTTGTATCTTTATAATAAACTTTTAAGTAACGATACTTATTAAAAAATACACCATTTGAGTGTATTCTTTATACCTCTTTACATACTTTGTAGCAATTTTTTATTTCATTTTAATGAGCGTATATTTTTCTTTTTTGCATTAGCCATGACCTGAACTAAAAGGGTGCATTACCCTTTCTTCTGAAAATACGTTACTGAGCTCTTAAGAATTTCCAATTGCATTTTTATTCAATGTCCACATTAGCACTGACATACAATGATTAGATAACAATGATTAAATAACAAAATATTTCATTTCTTCTGACTCAATGAGAATCTGATATAATCTTGTTTGTTATATACCAGAATAAAATCATATTATTCAGCAAACCACTCTAATTTTTAAAGGTTGACATTCCTTAAAGGTTTGTATTTTAATTGTAAAAAAAAGAAAAAAAAGAAAAAAAAATCCGATAAAGATCAATATACTTATTCTCAGTCGTCTGTAAGATTATGAAAATGTGAAATACTTCTTTGGCCTTGCACACTACAAATCCTTAAGTCCTACAGTCTGTAAGAGAAGATGACTAAAAATGTACTTTGGTAAAAGAAAAAAGAACGAAATGAAGAGCTAAGAGCTGATAAGGTTGAATATCGTCAGTCCAAGAGTTTTTAACTCCTTAAACTACATGAATACAAACAATAAGTTTAAATTTTTGACATACAGTGTTGCCAATGACTCAAAAGAATCACAAGGCAAACGATCTAAAAATCACTAAAATAAAATTAAATTCTCTAGAACAGCCTGTTCCTTAGATCCTTATTTTGGGCAGCGTTTTATAAGAGGGCACACAAGCATTAGAGAATAAGACCAAATACTCTAGCGAAGCTTACCAGTATTAAATGGAATATGTCTTTTTGTAACAGTAAATTACGCTAGCATTGCCAAGTGTATTGTGCAATTAGCATAGTGTTACCATTGACTCAATTAAACAAAATCACAATGAGAATCACATAAAATCACTAAAATAAAATAGAATTCCCTAAAATAGCCTATTCCTCTATTCCTTATTTTGACTAACGTCTTTTAGAAGAAGACACTAACACCAGAAAACAAGACTAAATAGACTAGTCTGGCAAAGGTTACCAAAACTAGGTGGACAATTTCTTTTTTGTAACATTATTCATATTGTAGGTTTATCAAATATAAAGTTAACTTTTGGAGTAATTTCTCATCTCTCTATATTTAAAACCCTGGTATTCTGCAACTTATTAAAGAATAACGTTAAATTTATACATAAAATGAAATTTTTACAACAGTCTATAAAGCAGACATTGGTAAGAGCATGGTACAGATATCTAGACAGTACGATCATCTCCTATATCAACCATTAGACAAAACCTGACCGCGATGCATCTCCTCTGGAGAACATCTAAACCAAGAGAGTACTAAGTGACATTAGATTTTTTCATTGGTAGCACGCATGTGGTATAAATATTCGCAGCCTGGATGACAGGAAAATAAATAGGACAAATCGAGCGTCTAGGGGATAAGGAAGAATGCAATATGTTGAAGGGATAAAAAAGAAAAAGGAAAGGAAAATAATAGGTCTGGCTGTAATAATGCAAAAGGTAAAGATAACATTGGTTTGAGAATGGAAAGGAAAACAAAGAATGGATTTACAAGGATAATCAAGATAAAAATAAGTTTTATCTGAACAATGCCATAACGTTATGACATTTGATTAGGAAGTTTGGCGCTTCGCATTGATATTTCAGTTCCATAGTGTTATCAACTTTTTCTCAAAGGGAAATTATGTGGTTGGCATGAATGCAGACTCAAAGCTACATTAAATTTACTCACTTATTTTTTTCACATACGTTTATTGATATTGGTTTGAATTTTATTGTCTGTAGTACTGAGGAGCTCATCAAGGAGATAATCAAATAAGAGTTTTTAAAAATTTTGCCTCTTTGCTGAAAAAAGGCGATAATCAAAAATTAAAATACTAAAACTAAAATAATTACTTGCTAGTTTATTTTCCATGGTTGGTCTGTTGATTTCACGATTAATAAATTTCACATCGTAATATGCAAGAGTGCGCAAAAAAATATCGAATAAATTGTTCAAGGGGGAAGTCCTCACAGCCAACTTCCCAGTTCAGGTCTTTGCACTCAAGCCAAATTTGATGGATTAGTTCCGGTTCCCAACAAGAATTTCTATAATGTTTTAGGAATATGGAGTCACGGTCTGGCAAAAAGTCCTTGAAATGCCAAATAACGGTGCTAGCTCTACAGGCGGATAAGGCAAAGATATTCAAGAGCAGAAAGGGGTAGGACAAAATCTGTTAGCTACTGCTCAAAGCCTAAGCGAGGACAATTTTCTTAGAAAGCGAAGCTAATTATGTCAAGACAGCAAAACCAAGAACTGAATGTAAAGAAACAAAAGGAAAAAAAAACTCAACCCCCTTCTTTTCTCCACAAAAGAATATCCTAGAAATGCGCATGACTAAAATCATTTGTTTTGTCATCTGCAAAAGTCTTTTGCTGTCATATTGAACCTTAATAATTAAGCTACAGCAAATTATGCAAGCTAGGCCACTGGTGGATCCAGTGAGGGCTGGACACCAAAAAAAAAAAAACTTTCGCAATCATAAATAATTCAGGTTCGCACCATTTTTCAAAGTTAATCGAGCAACTAAGAATATACAATGAATCGCTTAAAAAAAGGAAATGGGAGGAGCTTTTATACACGCTGAGACTCATGGTGACAGACATTTTTAGTATGATCATACTGTCTAGATTTTTGTGCTGTGGGTAAGAGTAGAGATATTATTGGATAGGATGTGCAAACCTTAATTATAGAAAAAATTTCTTACACAGGGCTGATCCTTAATATGTACTGCTATTGTATTTGACTTCGGTTTGCATTGTTAAAGTATTCTATTGCACACTGTTAGTGAAAATACACCAAAAAAACTGTGCTCACCCAATTTTGAATATTTATACATTTGATAGAAGGGATCTTACTTTATTTTCAGCATTTTGAAAGCTATTGTATTGAAAAACCAGCACACTTCCCTTTGTTTTTTTTTTTCTTTTTAGGGAGAGATATTGTGGAGTTAAATAGCTATAAAATTTTCAGCTTATTGAAAGCCATTGAACTGAAATTTATTGCTAGTTTTCAACTTTTTGAAAAATCTTATGTTGAAAATTGGTCCAATCTACCCTGATTTCTCTTTTTTATCGAGAGATAGTGTGGAATTTAAGTGCTATAGAATTTTCAGCCTCTTCAAAGCTACTTTGTTGAAAAGTCAGTCTACTCCCTCCCCCCCCCTCTCTCTCTCTTTTTCTTTCGTTTTGTCTGGGTATCATAAGCCTTAAATACTGAAAAACAAAGAAAAAAGGGAAACAGATTTTAGATTCCTTTGTTGCTTTAGTTTCTGAGTTGTTTTGATTATGTTAATAATTAGAAAAGTAAGAAATAAAACTAGAACTAACCTTTGCACAATTCAATAAGAAGATAAAATTCTTTTCCACCGGAGACATCTACACAAGAAGCATTGATCAGTTCAACAACATTCTGATTTCCTTTGAGCAGTTTCATAAAATTCAGCTCTTGAATTATTTCTCGCTCTGCCTTTGAGTCAACAGCAATCAATCTCTAGAAAAAAAACTACATACAACAGAGTACGTATGATGTATGCTCAGTAGGGGAGAGGGGGCCAGAACACAACAAAACAGTTTAGGCCATAATAATACTGGAAGAAGTTTTCAAACCAATATCAGGAGAAGGTATACCTCCCCCTTGTGTACACGTACACGTACTTGTGTACACGTACTACCTCCCCCTTGTGCACAACCTTTCTATATTTTCCATTTAATTTACCTATTTTATATAAAATAGAACTAAAAGACTCCAAAAAATAGAACTAACTGCAATATCCCAAGTGGGGCGAGGATTATACTTTAAATGTTATATGAAGAATCAAGCACCTTGAATACTTAAGCCTACTTGAATACAAGAATCTTACACAAGACATTTCAGCATATTTCTAAGTTTATGAAACAAATGTAAATCAGGAAACATCTTTCTTGAAATAAACTGTGTGTATTTGTGGCTTCAATCAATATATTATGTTCATTCTCACTGAGTTTTTTTTAATCATTTAACTGTTTTTTTTTTATATTTGCATCTTTTTATTAATTAATTAAAAAAAACTCTTTCCACAAAATAAGTTTTTCAAAAAAAAGTAAAGAACTCCATTAATCCAAAAATGAACGAAAATAGAATCAAACAATCTATCAAGCATAAAACTACCACAAATCAGCATCAATAAATAAATGAAACCCAAACCGGACAGAAATTACAATAACTAACCGAGTCAAACCCAAAACGAGCAGAAATTAACAGGAGTAGAGTTCAAACCCCCATATGCTTTCTAAAAGCCAGAATAAAATTTGCACTTTACTGAAAAAAATTCTTTTAAATGTTTTCACTTTTATAACTTTAAGAAATCAAAAATTAATTAAGCGTTTAATGAATAAATATCAGCATATATATATATATATTAAATCGACAATGCATGTTTATTTAAATTTTTTTCAGTTAAGTACAAATCTTATTCTGGCTTTTAGAAAGCATAGGGGTTTTGAACTCTACTCATGTTAATTTCTGCTCTTTTTGAGTTTGACTTGGTCATTTATTGTAACTTCTGTTCGTTTTGGGTTTGATGGTGATGGGTGGTAGTTGTATGCTTTGTAGATTATTTGATCCTATTTCTGTTCATTTTTAGTTTAATGGAGTTCTTTACTTTTTTTTGAAAAACTTATTTTGTGGAAAAAGTTTTTTTAATTAATTTCTGTTCGCTTTATATTGACATAGTCTTTTTCAGGGAAAAAGAAAATAATAGTTTGAATTTTTCCGGTTTTTCTTAAGAATTTATAGTTTGGCCTGGTATTTGTATGTTAAAAAAACTTTTTCAGCAATTTAAAACAACATAAACCCTTTTGAATATCATGACACAAATAGAAGTGTTTACTTTAATCATATACATCATTTAGCTGACCTCACAAACAAAACTTAATACCATTCTCAAAAATTATATCTATGCTCTTTCACAGCCTGGATACACTTACACTCTTTTGATTTAGTAAAATTTTAAGAGCAGAAGTAGTAATAGAAGTAGCCCCGAAAGTTTGAGCTTATTACCCTCAGTCGTTCTTGGTATATTGCTGAGATGTCAATATTGGCAACCAGCATACGAACAAGTGGGTTTTGATTTAATTTTAAAGCAACATTAAGTTTTTAAGCATAATGGGCAAATTGCTGGTAGGTTTGAGAGCAGCAACACGTTGATGTCAGACTGGAGCTTTGCCTCACTGAAGATTCTCCTAATGTTGATTACTTTCTGCTGGATGCATTGACATTCAAAAATCAGGTGGTTCAAGGATTCTAGAAATGAGTTGCAAAGTCTGCAATACGGATCGGCTCGTTTATGCCAAATAAACTCCTCTTTTCTCAGGATCAAAGAGTTGCTTTTGATTCTATAATAAAGAATGTTATCTGCCCGTGATGGAAATAAGGATGCGCATGAAGTTATCGATGCGAATATATTGAATTGAAGTTATCAAGTATTTTGCAATAGGTTGCATCAAGACGCTGGGTAATTGTAGACAGAGAAAAGCCAAGACAGATACTCCAAGTAATTTAGAGGCAAATGTTTAATGGGCATTTTTTTTTGAAGGAACTCTTCTTCTGAGTATGTCTCTGAAGGTCTGGGCCTTCAAATTTGGATGAATTGGATTATTCAAGGAGATACTAGCTAGCTGGTCTGCTACCTCATTGTATTTGATGCCTTAGTGGCTGGGGATATGCTGGAACTTGACTTCAATAAGGCTATTTTGGAGACTCATTAATTGATCTCTGATAGTCCTCAGGTCTGTATCCATAGCACAACGATGGATATTATCAATGAGCTGAAGGGCGCCTTTGGAGCCTGAGAGCAATACTACTCTTTTGGAAGCCGGTGGATTAATGACCTTTAAAGCCTCTTTTATTGCCGATAGCTCTGCAGTGAATATGGAAGTATTGTCAGGAAGTCTGGTTTTTATATTCAGTGTATAACGTGGGATAAAAGATCTAGAGCCGCATTTGCTGCCTTTAACCGAGTCATCAGTGTAAATTTGGAGAGAATCTGGATACAAAGTGGTAATTTTTTCATGAAAAACTGTCTTGCAACGGTCTTTTGCAAAATTTGTCTTTTGCAACGGTATCAACTCTTGTGAAACACTTGGAGATGACATTTGCCAACCTGGGGAGACAAGAAAATGACTGAAACATGGTGAGTCAAGTTTCCAAGATGGGACAAGCTCGTTAAATGCTTTCCATGACCTTATAGATGTCAAACTATGGGAGCTACCATCTTTGGCAAAAGTGAGCTTAAAAATATCATGCTCGTGACCTATAGCTTGCATCTTGCTCAAAGATTCACCAGCAAACTAATTTTAAATTTTCAGGTGTTTCTATAGTTTGAATTAAAAAATTAAAATTATCACTCAGACACCATAAATATTTTTGCAGTTTACATAATAACTTTAGCGATTGTTAAAATTTTCAGGAATTATTCTAGTTTCAATTGACAAATCAGATTTCTTGTTATTTCTTGTACGTCAAATATACCTCTGTATCTACCGTAAACCTTTAAGAGCATCAGCATCAAACCTTTATCAGCGAACTAATTTTAAAATTTTCAGGTATTTTTCTAGTTTGAATAAAGAATCAAAATTATCACTTAGACACCATAAATATTTTTGCAGTTCACATAACAACTTTAGCGATTCTGTTAAAATTTTCAAGAATTATTCTAGTTTCAATTGACCAAATCAGATTTTTTGTTCATTCTTGTACCTCAAATCTGCTTCTGTATCTACCAAAAACCTTTGCAGCATCAGTTAGAAAGTAGAATTTTCAGACAAAGAATCGGAGACGCGAAGATTCTTCAAAACTCGTGGATGAAGACGATTTTCGAAAAAGTCAGACTTTTATGCAGCTCAAATTTGCCTCAGAGACTACCTCACCCTTTCAATCCTCAATCCAAGTTGCTGTAATGTTCTGATGTATTAGGGATGTTAAATCAAACCCCTAAACCACTTCCTCAATCCGAAATTGTCTTTTCAGCACAGCATTCTTTACCTTAAAAAATTCACCCTCAACCTAAAAAAAAACTCAAATTTGTGAAAGAGCCAGGGCGGCAAATTTTTCGGATTAGGAATCAGCACATACTTTTTAGTAGGACAGAGAGAATCATTTGCATAGCAATTTGTTGGAGGTGGACCCCTTTCTTTCATAATTTTCCTAGAACCTCACCCTCAACCTCACTCGCTCTCAAAGCTTTAAGCCTCAAACAATTCTTTTGACTTTAAGCATTTAGTTTCATGTTCATCAGCAAAAAAAAGAGCATAGAAATGACATATCTAATCAAATTTGCTGGTATTTACTCCATCACATTTTTTACCTCAACCTCAAATTTAACCTAAAAAACTCAAACTTTTGAAAGAGCTAGAGGGGTAAACTTTTCGGATTCGGAATCAGCACATATTTTTGGGTCGGGTAGTGAAAAAATTATTTGTATAGCAGTTTGTTTGAGGTTGACCCCTTTTTTCACAATTTTCCAAGACTAATACCAAAAAGTAATCACTAAAACAGAAATACTGCATGGAGAAAAGAAATTAAGTTCTTAAAAATAAAATTACTTACTTTTAAAGCATATTCCTTTCCAGTTGAACATTCAACTACCAGGAAAACATATGCAAACCCGCCTAAAATAGATCAATCAAATTAAAGATACCATTTTACATTGGTGATTTTAAATTTAAACAAGGAAGAAACAAACAAGAGGTATGCATAAAATAAAAAAAATATATACAGATACACATCTATACCCATGGAAGGAATCTCTCTTGATACTGGTGCAAAGAACATCCCAGAACAATAAAAAATAGCTGCCTAAACATGCCCAATTTCTGTGTATACACCCCACCCATAAAAAAAAAACCTGACACACCCCTTTCCCCTGACAATTGGACTTGTGAGCATCTTTGTATATACATGGATAAAAAAAAAATATTTTGAAATTTCCATGGACAGCAGAGAAAACAAAGTACAATAATAGCAACAAATAACTAAAGGAGAGCAGCAGTTGTCAACTATAGTGAGCAAAATTAACAGACACAGCAATAGAATGTGAGAGTTTATCACTTCTAAGGATAGAAGTCTTGATCTAATGAACACATCAGGCAAAGTTTTTGGAGACAGCTGATGAAAGGGCCCATATATATTCATTTTAAACACATTTCCAGACTTTTGTTTCCTTTCCATACTAAATAAAAACTGTAGCTATATGTACTAAAAGAATTACAGCTTTCGCCATTTTTCAAATCTCATCTATTTTGAAAATCTATTTTTATATTTTTAAATCTACTAGGAATTTTATGAATTCTAGCGAAATTATCTTAGAAAAAAAAGTATAAATAAATAAAATAAAAGCATGGATTGAAATAGAAAGAAAGATGAAAATGTGATTAATAGAAAATTTCAGCATTTCACAAAGTAAGCACTTATCAAATGTGGTTTGAATATCAAAATTTCTACTAGCAAATAAAAATCTTGCAGTCCCATGGAACTTTTGAGACCAACAAAACTTCACCATCAATAAGTAAATGAAACCCAAAACGAACAGAAATTACGAGGTGAGTAGGACTGACGCCCCCTCCCCCATGCCTTCTGAAGACCAGAACATAATTTGCACTTTTTGACTTGACAGTTTAATATACATACACAAAAAAAACATGATCTATGACTATTTGCAAGAAACATGATCTATGACTATTTGTAACACGGATTTTTATTCCTTAAAGTCTTAATATTTTTGGATCTATTAAAACATTTAAAATGTATTTTGAAGATACTAAGTCCCTAGGTGAAAAAATTGCTGATATGCCCTTTTGACACTCTCTAGGCATATCATATGTTTTGAGTTAGTTCAACTTTCCGCTCACATTTCCTTAAATTTTCCCTTCAACATCCTCAGCCTTGGTAGTACTTGCTACAAAAGCAGTAGTTGTAGTAGCAGTAGTTGTAGTACTAGCAGTAAAACGCAAATATTGCCTTTTTGGTCAATTGATAATCCCCATCATCATTTCCTGAAAGTTCAAAATTAATACACTCAGTCATTCATGAGTTAGACCCTTTTGACACCCCGTATGGCCATAACATATTTTGATTTAGTTCAATGCTCACCTCAACATTCCCTGAAAGGTTTACCTGGACACGCTTTGTCTTTTTGGACACTAAAGGTCAAACATGCCAACCTTTCTTTACCAACCTTTTTTCTTTCTTTTTTTTAACAAATACTATATGTAGGCAATGGATGAATTGCATAGCTTAAGAGTCCTTGCCCTGAGACAATTCCTTCTATACAAACTGCCTTGGTGAAAAAAAAGAAAAAAAATAAATAATACACCGCGCCCACATTGCTCTTTACTTGGGCAGTGCTATTGTGCTGCCTACGATAGATAGAAAGTAATAATTACAATAAGTACTTTGGGGTAAAATTCAATTCCATATTAAACACCAAAAAAATAATAACTATAATAGGCACATTGAACGCATAGAAATACGCTATGGCCCATTTCTTTTTTCCCAATTTGATTTATGTCCTGTCAGTAGCCTTCACTCATTCACCTAGCCTAACCACTTGCCAAGATAGCCAAAAGCTCTCTATCTAGAATTTCACCTTGATAGCATTGCTGATATGATTATGAGATTCAAGTTGCTCAACCATGAAAACTTCATCCCAAAAATATGTAAGCCAGACAAGTCTCCAAGAACAAGAGAACATAATCAAAAGCTTTTCAAGAAGCATGGAATTGCAAGGCTGCATGGCGAATTCTTTTCTAACACATTGGTGAAATTATAGAACTTGTTAGATCAGGGTACAGTTTCTTCTGCCAGTATTGATTAATTCAACCCATCAGTTGACAAGAAATATAACAAGCTTTGGTAAACAGTTTGGGACTAAGGGAAAGATACACAGTAAGTTGGACAGCTAATCACTACTTCAACAGTTAAATTACTGTCAAGTCTTTTTTTTATACCATCCAGGAAGCAGATGGTTTGACCACTGGATTTGTCTAAATTTTTCCAGAAGTATATGATTAGTTTTAATATTTTAACCATGTACCAAATAACAATTTTTAAATGCCCTGATAGTTAACAGCAGAGCCTAATTACTAACACACACATTAAACCCAAGTCTAAAGCGAGAAAATCCTGCATAATCTTAGAAATAGGAATTTAAGATTAGAGCAAAGTATTTAATCATAGATATTCTCTATCATGGATAAATTCATCTGGCATCCTACAAGTTTGTTGTAATTAATTTTTGGTGTTCAAGGGGCAATTGCATCTATTGTTCAATGGTGTTTATTGGAACCCATTAAATTAATTATTTGCTTATTTTGCATCAGAGCTCAATAAGCAGCAATTTTTTCTTTTCTAGATAGAAAAATATTAGTGTATTTGTCTATCAGGACAAATCATCTTCCTGTTGGAACCTTTCTTAAAATGTGCATTGCAACTGTGAGATTTTTAACTCTAAAAGTTTTTTTTTTATATATTTCAAATAAAAATCTTTCTACAATATGAACAAAATAGAGAGGCATCCATTTTGCATCCAATCAATCAACCAATCAATCATATTTAACTGGGGGGTGATCTAAGGCAAATATTGTGAAGCAGAATAACTATATTTAAATAGGATAAGATGTAAGGACATTGTTTCTTTAAGTTTAAATGTTAAAAAAAAGTTTTCCAATGCTGCAGTTAATTAATCCTAATTAGCCCAGTCCCATCCAATACCAACTGTATAAAACTAACTACATCATATCCAAGAAAAGCCCTACATTCTATAAGCTTATTGCGATTAATTTTGTAACTTTGGCATTCCATAGACAATTGTAATTGTAGAGTTACATTCAATGGCTCATATTAAAAACTATTAAATTAATTATTTCCTTATTGTGTGTCAGAGCTCAATAAGTTATCATTCGTTCTTTTTTAGAAAAGTAAGTCTCTGTGTATTTATACAACAGGATAAATTAAAAATGTTCTTCTTAGAGCCTTTCTTAAACTGTGCTATGGAGCTGCAAGATTTTTAACTCTTATATTATCTTTCTCAATTCAACTATAACATTTGGCACATAAGGAACAACATAGACATATCCTCCTGACTAATCTTGTCCTTCTGGGTGGACAAACAGCTCTGAATTTTTAGCTGGGAAGCATTTTGAACTAGAGCCATCTAGCTGCTGCAATTTGATTCGGTGTGCTTTCTTTGCCATCTATGTTTTTTTTCAGTCTCCTTTTAGCAAGTCAAAGTTTGATAACAGGACATGGAAATTGATGAAAGCTCAAAAATGCAGAAGAGACAGAGGCAGAAATGTAAGAAAATTTATATAAACTAATCCATTAAAAGGAGGAGTGCAGAAAAAAATTAAGCTATTTTAGAAGGGTTAGAATTTCCTTTCAGATAAGGCTTTGTCACTAAGATGAAAACGCCATCTGATTGGAGGGAGCTGAATTTTGTTGTCTGTCTCTGTGGATGCTGTTGTCTGCCAACAAAACATTGTCTGCCGACAAAACATTGTCTGCCTTTAGTCTACTTTCTTTCTATGTACTTGTAATTATCTGTTGTAACTTGCTAAGCCTGTCTTATATTCCAATGCTTAAAGTTGTTTTAGGTGCTATTCATTATTATTTGAAAAAAA
>JAQQPU010008660.1:1597-29350 GCA_029168905.1 Artemia sp. Kazakhstan ARC1039 | reverse complement strand
ATGAACGCAGCTACGAATGCTCCTCCTCCGTTGTAATCTCTTCGAAGCCTTCCTCTTTACACCCTCCCAAGAAGTTCCCATTTCGCTTAAACTATTCCTTATGATTTCCTTTCATCCCGTTTGGGCGCCACCTGCTTTTCGTTTCGCCCTAGACTGTTGCACGAAAAGGACGATTTTGGGCAATCTGTCATCCATCCTTCATCAGCACAGTATGTCCAATCAATCAGCATTTTTCTTATAGCTTACTGTTTGAGATACTGAGGGTCAGTCGGGTACCCAAAATAATCCGTAGCCAATTTGTCTGAAAAACGTCTAGCAAATTATCCTGCGTTTTCAGAGCGTCCACGCTTCAGGATCATACCTGACCGCTGTCATTACTAGTTTCCAATATTCTAATCTTGGTGTGCAGACTCATCTTTCTATTCATCCAAACTTTCTTCAACTGTGAAAAATCAACCTAGGCCTTGGCTACGCTACTTTTAACTGCTTCACTACGCCCATCTTTACTAATAATACTACCAAGGGAAGTGAAGCTGTCCTCCTAATCGATCTTCGCATTACCCAGCATCCCCTCTTCACCCTCACTTATTCCTAGTCTTAACGACCTAATCTTCTTCACATTAATTTTAAACCTTTTCTCGAAAACACTGAACTTGCAAAACATCTAAAAATTCTTTCATTTTGCTAACATTTTTTTTTTTCTAGGATGCTTAAGTCATTAGCATAATATAAGTCTAAGGGAGTTTTACTTCTCCAATTGATTCCTTGTTTTCCAATTGCCTTTGTTGTTTTTCTTTAATGGACAAAATCCATCAAAATAATCCATATAAATGGGGATAGGATGCAACCCTGCTTAACTCCTGATTGAATTAAATAAAAAAAAAATAAGTTTTTTATACTGAAAGTAAGGAGCGACATTAAAACTTAAAACGAACAGAAATTATTCCGTATATGAAAGGGGCTGTCCCCTCCTCAACGCCTTGCTCTTTACACTAAAGTTTTACTTTCTCACAACTCTATTTTTGTTAAACAATAAAAAACTTTTGCGTAAAGAGCGAGGCGTTGAGGAGGGGACAGCCCCTTTCATATAGGGAATAATTTCTGTTCGTTTTAAGTTTTAATGTCGCTCCTTACTTTCAGTTTAAAAAACTTGTTTTTTTAAATTTAATTTCTGATCGTTTTTTAGTTAATGCAGCTTTTATTTTGGCTCACCGTCATTGAATAAGTAAACAAAATTTGCATAAAAATTTTGCTTTTCTTTTGCTAAATGGATGTCTCTAAATTTGGTTATGACGTAATTTACAAATTAACTTACGTAACTAACTTCTATATTCGTATATTTATCTTCTGGCAAAAAATACAAAATTTCAGATTTTTGCAGATATGAGCTTGAAACCTATGTAATAGGGTTTTCTGATACGCTGAATCTGACGGTGTGATTTTCATTAAAATTCTTTCACCTGTAGGGGATGTTTCCCCCCTCTTTAAAAAATCGGGTAAATTTTTTCAGGCTCGTAGCCTTTGATGAGTAATACTAAACTTAATAAAATTTATATATTTAGAATCAGCATTATAAACACACTCTTTTGATACATTTATTGACATCAAATTCCGTTTTTAAAAGTTTCGATTACTATTCAGCCGTATCGCTTGTTTTTTTTATTGTTTTTTTTTATTACGTATATGTTATTACGTATATGAGGGGGTTCTCCCCTTAGTCAATACCACGCTCTTCACGTTAAAACTTAAAAAAAAATTTGATTCACAAACCCCTGAATCACCAAGTACCAAGTACCAAGAAAAACTTTAGTGTAAAGAGCGAGGTATTGACGACAGGGCGAACCCCCTAATATATGTAATAATTTCTGTTAGTAAAGCTTTTCATGTTCTTCCTTACTTTCAGTTGAAGAAACATTTTTTTTTTAATTTAATTTCTGATCGTTTTTTTAAATAATGCTGGGAATTCCGGCACCCCCTTCATGAAAAATTCCCTTCCCCATGAAACATTCCTCTATGGAAAGATCCTCCCACGTAAAACAACTCCCCCACCTCCCACCCCCCTACCAGAAAAAATCCCCCCGGGAAATATCTGTATGCTTCGCAATAACCTATACTATATGTAAACAATGGGCAAAGTTCGAAACTTGCAGCCCTTCCACTTGCGACTGTGGGAGGTTAAGTCATCCTTAGAGACATAGTTTTTACATTTTTCGAGTAGGCTGAACCAAAAGGCTATCTCAAAATTTCAATCAAGTGACTTTGTTAAAAAAAAATGAAGGGGGTCTAGCTGCCCTCCAGTTTTTTGGTCACTTAAAAAGGGCACTAGAACTTTTAATTTCCGGTTGAATGAGCCCTCTCACAATATTCTATGACCACTGGGTCGAAACGATCACCCCTGAAAAAAAACACGCATCGTGATCTTTTTTCCAGCAAAAAATGCAAATTTCCACCTTTTTGCAGATAGGAGCGTGAAACTTTTTTAATAGGGTTGTCTGATAAGCTGAATTTGATGGTGTAATTTTCGTTAAAGTTAATTAAAAATGCAAAATTCCACATTTTTGCAGATAGGAGTTTGAAGCTTCTTTAATAATGTTCGTTGATAAGCTGAATCTGATGGTGTGAATTTCGTTAAACCGTTTCGCTGAACCAAAAGGCTATCTCAAAATTTCAATCAAGTGACTTTGTTAAAAAAAATGAAGGGGGTCTAGCTGCCCTCCAGTTTTTTGGTCACTTAAAAGGGGCACTAGAACTTTTAATTTCCGGTTGAATGAGCCCTCTCACAATATTCTATGACCACTGGGTCGAAACGATCACCCCTGAAAAAAAAACACGCATCGTGATCTTTCTTCCAGCAAAAAATGCAAATTTCCACCTTTTTGCAGATAGGAGCGTGAAACTTTTTTAATAGGGTTATCTGATAAGCTGAATGTGATGGTGTAATTTTCGTTATAGTTAATTAAAAATGCAAAATTCCACATTTTTGCAGATAGGAGTTTGAAGCTTCTTTAATAATGTACGTTGATAAGCTGAATCTGATGGTGTGAATTTCGTTAAAGCTAATTAAAAAAATTTGCAATTAAAACAAAATTTTATTGTTTTACTTTTATTTGGTTAAATGGCTTTCTCGAAACTTGTTGAATTTTATTTACGAACGTTTTTATTAGTAATAAATATACGTAACTTACGAATTAACTTACGTAACGAACTTCTATATTCATATATTTTTAATACGTATATTAGGGGGTTTGTCCCCTAGTCAATACCTTGCTCTTTAAGCTAAAGTTCAAATTTTGTTCTAATTCTTTAAAAATGACCTCTTAATCACAAAGGACGTTAATTAGAATAGATAGCTCTTTTGAAAGCACTAAAAAAAACTATAGCGTAAAGAGCGAGGTATTGACTTGGGGGTGAACCCCCTCATATACGTAATAATTTCTGTTCATTTTAAGTTCTAATGTTGCTTCTTACTTTCAGTTGAAAAAACTTGTTTTTTTAAATTTAATTTCTGATCGTATTTTAAATAATGCTTGGAAATCCGGCGCCCCCTTCATAGAAATGTCCCTTACCCCAAAGAAACATCCTCCACGGAAAGATTCTCCCGAGTAACCTCCTCTTTCAGCCCCCCCCCCCCTACCAGAAAAAAATTCTTCCTGAAAATGTCTGTATACTTCCCAATAACCAATACAATATGTAAGCAATGGGCAAAGTTCATAACTTGCAGCTCTTCCCCTGGGAACTTTGGGGGATTAAGTCATCGTAAAAGACATATTTATTAGATTTTCGACTATGCTGAACAAAATGGCTATCTCAAAATTTTGATCGGGTGACTTTGGGAAAAAAAGAGCGTGGGAGGGGGCCTAGTTGCCCTCCATTTTTTTGGTCACTTAAAAAGGGCACTAGAACTTTTAATTTCCGTTCCAATGAGCCCTCCTACAATATTCTAGGACCACTGGGTTAATACGATCACCCCTGGGAAAAAAAAAAAAACAAACAAATAAACACGCACCCGTGATCTTTCTTCTGGCAAAAAATGCAAAATTCCACATTTTTGTAGATAGGAGCTTGAAACCTCTACAGTAGGGTTCTCTGATACACTGAATATGATGGTGTGATTTTCATTTAGTTTCTATAACTTTTAGGGGGTCTTTCCCCCTTTTCTCGAAAATCATCCAAATTTTCTCAGGCGCGTAACTTTTGATGGGTAAGATTAAACTTGATGAAACTTATATATTTTAAATCAGAATTAAAATCTGATTCTTTTGATGTATTTATTGGTATCAAAATTCCGTTTTTTAGAGTTTCGGTTACCATTGAGCCGGGTCGCTCCTTACTTACAGTTCGTTACCACGAACTGTTTGATACAAAACCAGCTACTAACCTCTTTTCCTATCTTAACGGCAGCTATGTTCTTCTCGTACATATTACTAATCACTTGAATGTATTTATCTGGAATATCTTACAAAGATAGGACCTTCGCTAAAGCTCTTCTATCAGCTAAATCCATGACCTTGTCGGTGGGAATTCCGGGGGAGATTCTCCACATTAAAATAAATTTGATTTATCTGCTTAAATTTGATTAATAAATTTGTATATCTTTTTATGACTCTTTGCATCTGTAAGCAAAACAAATTAATTACGTAATTTATTTAAATTTAGGACAAAGAACAACTTTATCAGTCTGGCATTAACTTTATCAAACAGTTCGTGGTAACGAACTGTAAGTAAGGAGCGATGCGGCTCAACAGTAACCGAAACTCTAAGACACAGAGTTTTGATGGTAATAGATACATCAAAAGAATCAAATTTTGATTCTTATTCAAAATATGTTTAATTCATCAAGTTTGATGGTACCCATCGAAAGTTACGAGCCTGTGACAATTTGCCCAATTTTTGAAAAAAAGGGGGAAACACCCCCAAAAAATCAAGTGATATTAATGAAAATCACATCATCAGATTCAGCATACCAGAGAACCCTACTGTAAAAGTTTCAAACTCCTATGTATAAAAATGTGAAATTTTGCATTTTTTGCCAAAAGGATGCGTGTTTATTTGCTTGTTTTTCTTTTTTTTTTTTTCCCAGGGGTGATCGTATCTAACCAGTAATCGTAGAAGTTCGGGGAAAGCTCATTTAATCGGAAATTCAAAAGTTCTAGTGCACTTTTTAAGTGACCAAAAATATTGGAGGGCAGCTAGCCCCCTTCCCCCTCATTTCTTCCCCAGAGTCACCCAATCAAAATTTTGAGACAGCCATTGTTTTTCAGCAAAGTCGAAAAATATGGTAACTCTGTGTTTGAGGATGAGCTAACCCCCCCCCCCCAAGTCCCAAGGGGAAGGGCTGCAGGTAATGAACTTTGCCCATTGTTTACATTTAGTATTGGTTATTAGGAAGTATACAGATGTTTTCAGGGGGGATTTTTCTGGTAAAGGGTGGGGGGTTACGTGGGAGGAAATTTCATCGGGGAATGCCATTTTTCACGGAGGGAGGCCGGATTCGGGGAAAGTCAGATTTTCCAGCATTATTTTAAAAAACGATCAGAAATTAAATTAGAAAAAACATGTTTTTTCAACTGAGAGTAAGGAGCAACATTAAAACTTAAAACGAACAGAAATTATTAAGTACATGAAGAGGGTCACCCCCTAGTCAATGCCTCTCTCTTTATGCCAAAGTTGTTTTTAGTACTCTTAAAAGCGCTTTTAATTCTACTTAAACCGCCTTTGTGATTCACAGTCAGGATGACTGTATAATAGTTTAGAAACAAATTTGGGCTATATATTTGCATATTAGGGGGGGGGGCAAACCATGGCATATATTAAATACGTAGCCTAACCTAACCTAGGTACCTTTTCCCCCCAAAAAACCCAAAAAACAACACTTTAAATATCGTATACGCAATTAAACCACGCTTATAGAACCGCACATTATATTTCTCTACAGCGGTGTCTTGCATCATCCCGTAAAAACGGGTTTTTCATCGCGTCTTCGGTTTGAGATATATAAAAGAGTGGGTATATCGAAGAAGTACCGAAAAACTTTTTATCTTTTTATTCAACTGTGGAAAGCATGACGTTAAAAAAATGATGTTCGTTTTTATTGATTCATTGCATCATCGTGTTTTTAGATTTACTTCCCCAATGAAGGGGAATTTTCGGGTGGAACTTTTTAACCGGTGGACTTTCCTGCAGTGGGAGGGTTAGGGATTTTTAAGGGGAAATTTCCCACATGGTGGGGCAGGCGGGATTTAGCCGCGGGGGGATTTTTCAAATACTATTAAATCTAAACATACAATCGCTATTAATACGCGGGGGGAATTTTCCTCAGGAAGAATTCCCCGTAGGGAGAATTTTAGCAGTAAGGACAGGTAGCCCCCCCCCGCATACGTATAATGTTGAATGCTTTATTTGGAAAAACAAATACACCGAATGAGCTCTTCATCTCGAAGCATTACTCTGCAAACTTTGTGTTTTAATTTAAAGAGACGTGAAGATTTGGGCCAATAAATATATAATTTTACAAATATAACTGCTTGAAAATGTTACTTGGAGGGGGTGGGGTTACCTGCATATGAGCCTATTGGTTTGTCCTTGAATCAAAGAGTCAAACATTGAATCAAAGAGTCAACACATTAAGAGATATATTATTAATTTATCTTTCTTTTAGGTCTTGCTCCTCTCGTCCAGGCAAAGAAAGCTGAAAAAAACTCTGTCCAGCATACAAACGAAGTCCCCATGGATTTGTCTGCACAGTACATAAATCTCCCGATTGTTCATCCGCCAGCACCGAACGCTTTACCGTCCATTGGAGTTTACTTGCCAAAAGAAATTCCAATGCCCTACCCAGTCAAAACTCAGTCTCAAACGTTGCCATTAAGTGCAGTTAACCGGAGTAAATTGATGAAAATCAAGAGTAAAGGAAGAAAAGCACCAAAACCAGTAGATCATGATCCTTATGGTGATTATGGACTTCCACATTATATTACCTATCCTGCAAAATATGAGCCGAACTACATTCCAACTTATGTCCCTTCTGTGCCTGGTGCTTCAGGAACAAAACCAGGCTACTGAGAAGAAACCTGGGATTTTTATTCTAAATTATTCTAAATTTGTTTTCTAAATTATTTTTGATAAAACAATTTTTTAACAATAGCTTTGACTCTGTTCTGGTACTTAAGTCTTCAGTAAATACGTACCATTACTTGATGGTCAAACTACTGTCAAGACAGTTTGGATCAACCAGTGAAAGCGCAAGGAAATGCAATTTTGATCGAACCTATTTGTCTTCCACTTTTATTAGTTGTTCTACCTTCTGCTTTGCTAGTCAGGCACAAAATTCAGACAATACTTTACTAGTTAGAAAATGGGCTTACATGGATTGCGCATCCCTGTTGTTTCAGGACTGAAGTGAACCAAAATGTAATAACTGTTGGGTTCCAAATATTTGCGTAAATTCAATGAACCTCTTAAGCCAAAAAACAGTAACACAAGTAGTGCTTGTGTTACAGTCACGCACTTTATCACTGAAGTCTGACTTTAACACCCACCACACTGAAATTGAAAGATAATACAGAACTTACTAGGGTTAAAAAGGTGGCCAAATTGTACCTTATTGTTTGTTGCCGTTGAAAAACTACGGACATTCCAAAGTCTAAAGTTAAATTTCCTGAAATTATTTTTCTATACTTTAGGTGCAACAACTTTAGTTATAAGAGGCAATAATAAAATTTCTTGCAATTTTCTTGCAGTTTCTTGCAATGCAGTATTTTGCATTGTTGATGTGCGCAGGTTAGAGTTTGGTTTGACTGTGCACTCCCACACCTAAAATATTGCAATATTTTAACAATTCAAACAAACAATAACAATTGCAAAATCAAACAATTACAATTGTTCCGATGACTGAAAAAATGTATCTGTAATAGGACAGAAAAAATTCGTCGGTGAACAGATTATTGTGTTTTGTTAGATATTGTGCCCTCCCGAAAATTGTCAACCTAATTGCTGCTTTTCTAAGGGATCGGACATAAAATAACATGATGACTTTTCTTTGCCATTCCTGAAAAAAAAAATATGTTTTTCATTAAAAATATCACTTGCAGAAACTTCAAAGACAATTTTAGAATGAGCAAAAATTGAAATGAGTAGGGCTAATAGCCCCCATGCCTTCTCAAGACCATAACGTAATTTGTGCGTCAAAAAAAAAGAAGTTTTAAATGTTTTCACTTTGTTACTTTCATAAAAAAAAATCAAAACTTTAAGGAAGAAATATCAGTATATGTCAGTTAAACTGACAATCCACGTTCATTTGTCTTTTTTTTATTTTTTTTTCAGTAAAACGCAAATTATATTCTGGTCTTGAGAAGGCATGGGGGTTATTAGCCTTATTCATGTTATTTTTTGCTGGTTTTAATTTTGACTCGGTTATTTATTGTAATTTCTATTCGTTTTGAGTTTTGTTTATTTATTGATGGTGATTTGTGGTAGTTTTACACTTGGAAGATTATTTGACTTTATTTCTGACCATTTTTGCTTAATAGAACTCTTTAATTTTCTTTGAAAAACTTGATTTAATGAAAAAGTTTTTTTTAATTAATTTTTATTTGTTTTTTATTGACCTAGTCTTTTTCATGAAAAACAAAATAATGTTTTATATGTATTTGATTTTTCTTCTGTAAGAATCCATAGTTTGAGTTGCAATTTGCATGTTGGAGAAACTTTTTCAACAATTTTTAATCCTGACACGATTAGTATTTTTTAATTTAACTGTATTCCTCCTGAAGTTGACCTGAAAAATAAAACTTAATATCATTCCCAAAAGATTCTATCTATGCTCTTCGACAACCTGGATTCACTTCCGCTCTTTTTTATTTATTTGAATTGTAAGAGCAAAAATAGCAATAGGAGTAGCCCCAAAAGTTTCAACTTATTATCCCCAGTCGTTTTCGATATATTGCTGAGGTGTCTTATTGGCAACCATAGAAACAGTGCCTTTTGATTTCGTTTTAAAGCAATATTTTTTTTCAAAGCATAATTGGTCAATTGCATGAGTGTGGGGGGGGGGGGTTAACATGCCCAATATTCCCAAAGACATAGTTGCTGGACCGTTCTACTACGCTGAACAAAATAGCTATCTTAAAAGTTTGACTGGACGCGTTTGGAAAATGAATTCGCTTGAGAGATGGGCTGCTTACCGTCCAATCTCTTTCTACTCTTAAAAAGGGCATTAAAACTTTCAATTTTGAATTAAATTAGCTCCTTTATCATTTTCAAAGATATTTCTAGTTATTATAGAGTGGTGTTGCCTATAATATTACTTATATGCCCTTTTGAAAACCTACATGCATACAGCTTTTTTTTTGTCCAATTGAAACTCCTAAACCTTCCATAAAAGTCTCACCTTAATACTCTTAGCGTCATTAGTTACAGTAACCGTAGGGTTAGTATTAAAAGTATACATTTAGTGCCTTTTGGCTAGTTCAAAATACCAACAACTCACCTTTAAAGGTCTAGCTTAATAATACAAGTTGTTCTTCAGATATTTCTTTGAAAGTCCACATGCTCATAACTTGTTTTGGTTTAGTTCAACATCTGCCAAAATATTCCTTAAAAACTTCTCCTTAATACTCTTAGCTTGCAAAGTAGCAACAGTTGTAGCAGCATTAGTAGCAGTATGCACATAGCACCTTTGGTTTCTTCAACGTCCCCTTCAACACACACTCAAATTTTCAGTTTAATATCATCAACCGTTTCGGAAGCATTTCTGATGCGTCCGCTTGAAAACCTGTGTTGGCATCGTGTGTTTTGAATTAGTTCCATGCAGTTTCTATATATCCCAAATTTTTCACGTTAATATTTTTAGTTTAATAGCAGTATTATTAGTAGTAGCAGTAGAATTAATTGTAGCATCCTAAGCCTTAGTTTAGCACCCTTTTTGACAACCTACATACAGACGTCGTGTCGTGATTCATTTCACCTTCCCTCTCAAAATTCCTTGAAATTTTATCCTTTATACACTTAGGTATACTTGTAATAGCAGTCACAGTACTAATATTAATATTATTAGTAATAGTATTGAATAGCAGTAGTACTATTAGCACCAGTAGTATTAACATGTTGCCTCTTGGTCAGTAGAACATCCCTTTCATCAAGTCCTAGAAATTTCAAGTTAATACAATTAGCCATTGCTATGAGATTGCTCATATGTCCTTTTGATAACCTGAATGTTCATATAGTCCGGGCGCCAAGTGTTGAAAATGTGAAACGTACCACGACGGAATGGAGCAGGTATTAGAATTAGCCTGCCCCCCCCCCCCCTCCCATAAATCGACCATGAAGATTCAAAAATATCAACGGTACTTAATATCAGCGCGAGGGGTGGAACATTCTGAAACTTGACATTCTATTATATTTTGGTGCTTCATGCAAGAAAATGCATCTTCTACAAAGTTTAAGGTGCAGTTTTCCGCTCAAATACGAGATAGAAATGCCTAGAGATCATAGAATGTCTTCATAACAAACTAACACGATTAGTTAAAAAAAATGGCAGCTATAACGCAGGTAAAGAAACTAAGCAAAGTCAGAATTAACCCTATTTATTTAATACTCACATTCCCAAATTCATTACGGTTTTTTTACTTGTATCCCTCCGTTTCAAGTCCCGCACAATTGTTTCTCGTCTGAATCAGCCTCGGCCTCGCAGTACTTCCCACAACAAGAGCACAAAATATCACAACCTCTTTCTGCACATGAAAATTTTTGTACTCAAGATTTACACTTGCAATATGGCGAAGTTTTCTGAACAGTGGATGGCCAAACAGGAAGGGTTGATTTAATGGGTACTGTGTATCTGTCCTTCAGCTTCCATCCAAAATCAAGCGGAGAAAGGTACGAGGGGTGAGGCATAAGGGCCTGCAGCATAATGGACCACTGGTAAATGCACCTTTTCACATGTAAAGCAAAGGACTCGTTGGTTGGAGGCAGGCTCTTCAGCGTTTTCCCGCGAGGGAACAAGTAAAGGTGGAGGTCATTCAAACACAAATATTCCTCTGATTTTCTTTATGAGGCGATCAAAATCTCACAACACAGCTTCATAATATCTTCCTCAAGCTCAACTACTTGGTCGATTTGTCCCAAAATCTGTTCAGTAAGAGCAGATATTCGAGGTAACCATGATACAGCTGTTCTAAGGATCGTCTTCTTTCCTTTGGAGAAAATGAAGCTCACAGTATGACAACCGTGAAACAGTGCAAAAACGGAATTGAATTCACTAGAAACGGGGAAAGTTGAAAAAAGTAAACCATTATCACTCTTTATTAATAAAATATCCAAAAAGGGTAGCCTATCTTGTTTTTGTAGCTCTAGAGTAAACTTAATATTTTGGTCAAGCCTGTTTAAATGGTCAAGAAACAAATTTAAGGAATCCAATTCATGTTCCCAAAAGCATAAGACATCGTCCATGAACCTACCCCAGGAACAAGGAGACAAACGAGAACACTGAATAGCGGACATTTCTATCGAATCCAAAAATAAATCCAGAAAGTTTCTTTCCTTTCTTCCTTTCTCCAGAAAGTTTCACTTCGGCCTTAGCAGAACATAATTTTTTTTAATATGGACCATTTTGTGCAGTTCGAGGAGGCAACAGCCATTCCAATGATAAAGGTTTCACGCAATGGGCTCTTGAAGCATTAGAAATAACAAAAAAAACATGTTTTTGCAGGTTTATCAATTAATAGAGATACTGGGAATATGAATGTTGATCCTATTTTAAAAAATGAACCCATATTTAAAAATAAAAATAAAGTATTGCAAAATGTCCCAGGGGTTAGTTCAAATAATAAACCTAAGCGAATTAATCGCCGAACAAAAACAGAGACTTTTCAATTTAGTTAGAGATATTAATTATCACGAGCATTTTTTTCAGTAGTCTTCCGTCGGAAAATTTCTGGAAAATTAAGGATATGGCTATCGAGTCATTTAATCATGATTTTCACCTTTTAAAGGTGTAGTTGGCTGATAAATTAAATGGATTTTTATTCGAGAGGTTCCAAGATTCTGATACCTTTTTTCCTCGTTTTTGTCCTGGTCCTGCTATCAAGAACATTTCATCCAAGTCTTGGACTATTCAGCAAGAAGCAATTTTGGTGAAATATAATTACTGATGGTAAGTTTTGCTTGTGAAACTCCTGAAAATATTTAAATTTGTTTTTTTCAAATATGAAAAAGAGAAAGTTTGGTAAGATGTACCTAAAGCAAAAAAAAGTGCTGGTGAAACCCAAAATCTAGATATCTTATTGGTTTGTCAATTGATCAAAATGCTCCCATTTCAGACTTTTTACGAACTGATTTCTTTGTAGAGTTTTTCTGAAGTACCTCATGAATGTGTGAAATTAGTCAGCAGAATCTCAAACATATTTTAAATTCAAAAAATTTCTCAGCTGCATATAACAATAAGGCTGATATTCCTACTACCAGGATCAGGCCAGTGGCTTCCCACTCTCCAGTGGTTCAACTTGCCAGTGATGCCCCACTCTCCTTCTAACTCAACAATCCTGGAAGAATCCATTAAGGCTTTCCTAAGAAATACACCATATGCAGGCAATTTTTCAAAATGGATTAAGATTATTCCTTAAACACTATAATTTTTTCGTCAATTTTTAAGGATTGCAGTTAAACGGCAAAGGACAAAAAAAAATTGGAAAAAGAATACTGAACATTAATAAACTTCCTTTAAATTGACGAAATTTGAGCAATTTTGGAGCAGTTTTGAATTTTTATTAATTTTAAGGGAATTTGCCAGTTGAGATTGATTTTTAGGGAATTTTATGAAACAGGGATGAAACACCCATTTGTCGACTATATAACATCGATTTTCGTATTCAGCACGATCAATTACATCAGATTCTATTCTCAAAACTTCTCCTGCCTGTTGATCACCCATAAGTAAGAATATGTCTCTCGTTTGGCTCTCTGACTGGTTTGTATACATTTACAGATTTTGTATGTCGTATATTTAGTTCCAAGTCAGATGCAGAATCAATAGGGTTGATTAAATCCACAACCTAGCTAAAACCTTTCGGCCCAGAATTTCTGAAATGTTTGCCTTCTAAGCTGAGGAGAAGAGTGATTCCACCTTGCCGTTCTAAAATATAAGCTACTTTACCTAAGAGTATAAAACAGTCTATGATTGGTCAAATAAAAATGATGCACAAATTGGAAACAAGCTTGAATTGAAATGAAGCATGTATATTGCCGTTTAAGAGGCCTCTTTACAATGGTACGCTAAGAAGCTGGCGTAGGGCAACGTTTTAAGTTGCTTCCCCTCTAGATTTTGAAAAAGCCCTCTTTTTGTAAAAACATTGTAAAAATTGGTAATTACTTGGTAATTTCACTGACAAAGGAAAAAATCGAAAACAACAAAATTGCTCACGTTAGATTTTGAAGAATACATTTTTCACTTCCCCCACTTAAATTTTTGTGAATCAGCACCAAATTTTACTCAGTTAATGTAAAATAGCTACTTTCAGAGGCTGTTATTACATCCTTTTGTTATAATAGCTTATCATAATGGAACGACAATGTGGAACCATCAATAAGTACGGTCTCCAATAGGTGTTTGATAAAACGGCCAATAATCAGCATATAAATAAACTCTACTCCTAATCTTTAATGATAGACCCTTCAGAAGCATTGGGGATCAAACATCGATCAGTACCTTACAAAAACCAATTGGGCCAATCAATTTTGGGGCTAGGAATTTTTTCTAGTTTCCCTATGGTACCAATCACTTTTTGTGTGTTGTCGAGCAAAATTGAGTAGGTATTTTTTAAGTTGGAAAGCATATCAGATTTTGGGTGTGCGTGTAACTGAACCACCGTGTAACCGAACCACAAGCAACTGAACCCCTGTAACTGAACCACCGTGTAACTGAACCACCGTGCAACTGAACCCCTCTATAACTGAGCCCCCGTGCAACTGAACCCCATTTAACTAAACCCTCGTGCAACTAAACCCCCGTGCAACTCAACCCCATTTAACTGAAACCCCGTGTAACCAAGCCCCCGTGTAACTGAACCCCCGTGCAACTGAACCACCGTGCAACTGAACCACTGTGTACCTGAACCATCGTGCAACTGAACCACAGTGCAATATAACCCTCTTGTAACTGAACCATCGTGCAACTGAACCACTGAACTCATTTTTTCAGTATTCTAAAAATATTGGGCAATATCATTGGGTAAAACACAAATTAGAATTTTTACATGTTCAACCTTGTTGAAATTGTTGGTTTTTTAAAGTCATGATATAAACCGCATGTCAAGATCATTCATGAAAAAGCGTTGTTTTATTTTTACAAAAGAAAAAGAAGATCCGATGTCCCAAACCATTAAAGCTGATTTATTTCCCTTTTTTCATGTGAATCAGACCTTTCTGGACGTTAAGTAATAAACATATGTGTTAAAAATATTTGAACTATGTGAATCTAGATTACGAATTTTGATCAGATGTCTCTGAGGAGATTGCAGCTAAAAAGAACATGGGAGAGGGAAGTTGCACTCCTAGCCCTTTTTAACATTCCTTCAACATGCCCTGAAAGTTTGAACTTCATTTTGCGGTTGGTTAGTCTCCCATCACTTTCGGATTATAAAAATGACTAGAAATGCCTGGGGTTATCAAACAATATCTACCTCCATCCTCTTCTCGTCTCTCCCTTAGAGCTAATCCTGTATTTATCTGAAGGCTCAATGAGAGCTGAGATGTTTTGGCATCAAAATGCACACTTTGAGGTATCTCCCTCACTCCTTAGCTACAAAACAGTCTGATAACCCCTTTGCAGATGTTTCAGTTCCTTTTTAAGTTTTGTAATTTGTCTATTGCTTACAGGTAGTATATGTCATTGGGAAAAATACGGGCATTTTTTGCGTGGGGATTTTCTGGAAGATTTTCCATGAGAAGAAAGCTTTTGCGCAAAGGGGGGGGGGGGTCAAGACTTACACATAAATTCCTTTTTTACATTTTCCTTAGCACTTCTCAATTAAACTAAAAAATAACACAACTAAAATAAGATTTTTAGATTTTGAAACCGTAATTTTCGCGAGGGGGGTGTTTCCCAGGTGAAGGGTTTCTGTGGGTGGGTGGGGGGTATTTTCCATGGGCGAGGGGGTAAACGCTTAGACCCGTAGAAAGTGACAGGGCGAAGGGAATCCCCATTAACAGACATAAAAAAGAAGTAATAAATCTGGCTTTAAGAGTTTATGACGTCCGATTTTCTTAGTTTTTGTGAAAACAAAACAGAGCTTTTTTTATGAATCATCTTGACAGTCATTTATATCAAGACTTTAAAAAGCAAACAATTCCACCAAGGTTGAACATGTAAAGATTCTAACTTGTGTTCTACCCAAGGTAATTACTGTGGTTGAGTTGCACGAGGGTTCAGTTACACGAAAGTTCAGTTGCACGGTGGTTCAGTTGCACGGGGGTTCAGTTACACAGGGGTTTAGTTAAATGGGGTTGAGTTGCACGAGGGTTCAGTTAAAGGGGGTTCAGTTGCACGAGGGTTCAGTTGCACGGTGGTTCAGTTACACGGTGGTTCAGTTACAGTGGTTCAGTTACACGGTGGTTCAGTTGCAATGGAACCCAGATTTTGAGCTTGCAAAAGTTCGAGATTTTGGTTCTTATCAACAACCATCAGTTTTTATCAAACACAATATATGCCTTGTATAAAACTAACAGAAAAGAGGAAGGTACTTGGTAAGAATTACATTTGACTTAGAGACTTGGCGTGATCATGCAAGCACATGTAGCCTAATGTGTTTGAAAAAAAATTGCACCTTTTCACCTACAATGCTAATATGAAATCATGACTGGAATCAGAAACCAGCGATGAGGCAAAGACAGGTCCCCATCTTAAAGTAGAACCATTAAAATGAGCGTCATCTTTTCTACATTTGCTAGCAGGATATTTAAAAACAAATAGCAGTACAATTTCTAGAATGAGTGATATTAAGTTCCAACCTATTGGTAAGTTAAGACGATTTTTATTTCGCAGGATATTTAATGGTAGTTTCACCGTATTTTGGAAAAATTCTAGATAAGAGGCTTTTGTCTTTCATTGGTATATATTTACACATTGGGGAGGGGGGGGGGTAAATATGGAGTAAGGTACTGAACTTGGACTAAGGTAGAAATTTTGGTCAATATATACCAAATCATATTATTGAGTTTCAAATAAAGTGAATACACCATTCGATGCCTTTTTTTATGCTGATTACGAATATAATAAGCATTTCTATCGGAAATGAATTTCAGCCCCCCCCCCTATATAGGCTATACCTAACCCAACCTAAACTAACCCTGAATTGGCATATATAGGGGGGGGGGGGGGCTGAAATTAGATTTCTGATAGAAATGCTTATTATATTTGTAATCAGCATAAAAAAAGGCATCAAATGGTGTATTCACTTTAGTTCTAACTCAATAATATGATTTGGTATATATTGACCAAAATTTTAAACCTTTCTGCTCTTTCTCCAAATTATAATTTGGCAAGAGTAGCCTAATTTAATATTAGCATGGTCTATAGGAGTCTGCCTGCACTAATCAAATTGATTCTCCCCTGGTTGTGTCTGATCTAATATTTAAGCAGGGTAAAATTCTACTTTAGCTATTTTGGCTATCTTGGAAAGGGTTTATATTAGAAAAATGGGTAAAGGGTAAAATTCTACTTTAGCTACTTTTGGCTATCTTGGAAAGGAGATTGGTTAGGAAAATGAAACTTTCAGGGATAGATCTACAGGCTAAAGTATGGGTCAATATCTACAAAATCATATTATTGAGTTAGGACAAAAGTGAATACACCATTTGATGCCTTTTTTATGCTGATTACAAATATAATAAGTATTTCTATCAGAAATGAGTTTCAGCCCCCCCCCCCTCCTATATAGGCCAATTCAGGGTTAGGTTAGGTATAGCCTATATAGGGGGGGGGGCTGAAATTCATTTCCGATAGAAATGCTTATTATATTCATAGTCAGCATAAAAAAAGGCATCAAATGGTGTATTCACTTTATTCCTAACTCAATAATATGATTTCGTAGATATTGACCAAAGTATGTCCAGGGAAGGTATTTTGAAGTACATACCTCCACTCCTTCTCCCTCTAGAGGGTCCTGACCTTTAAAAATATGTGTGTTATAAAAGTGAAACCTTGTAAAATAGATCTTCTGCTTAAAATGCAGTCCAACAAAATTGTTTTCAGCCTCAGAACTTTGCTCAATCCTGATTTATAGAGTTTTAAAGATATGCAAATACATTTCCTAAATTTTGAAAATTAACATTGATATGGCTTAAAATACTACTCAAATAACAGAAATTGCATTTTCAGAACTAAAGCCAGACAAAAAGAATCTTATAACTGAAAATTAAGGTAAATGTTGTTTTTTTAAAATTTCAATTGGTATAGACCTGTCATGTAGGCAAATTTCAGGATCCTCTAGAGGGAGAAGGAGAGGAGATAATTACTTCAAAATACCTTCCCAGGACATATTCTAGCCTATAGACCCATCCCTGAAAGTTTCATTTTCCTAACCTCACCCCTTTCCAAGATAGGTAAAAGGAACTAAAGTAGAATTTTACTGGGTAAAGTTCTACAAAATCATATTATTGAGTTAGGACTAAAGTGAATACACCATTTGATGCCTTTTTTTATGCTGATTACAAATATAATAAGCATTTCTATCAGAAATGAATTTCAGCCCCCCCCCCCTATATAGGCCAATTCAGAAAATCCAAGAAAAACTATTTTTCTTTTAAATTTTAATTATTTTCCTAGTTGGATAATTTCTTATTTGCTTAAAAGGATTTTTCAGGTAGCTAACTAGTTGGATAATTTTGGCAATAACTAAGTATGGTTGGATATTATTTTTACATTCTGTAGAATAAAATTTTTTAGATAATATCCATTGGGTACACTCCCTTTTGAAATACCTACCTCCACTCCTTCTCCCTCTAAAAAGTCCTGAAATTTGCCTACATGACAGGTCAATACCAATTGAAATTTTGACAAAACAACATTTTACCTTAATTTTCAGTTATTAGTTTCTTTTTCTGTGGCATTAGTTCTGAAAATACAATTCCTGTTATTTGAGTAGATTTTTAAGCCATATTGATTTTTTTTTTAATTTAGGAAATGCATTTACATATCTTTAAAGCCTTATGAATTGGGATTGAGTAAAGTTGTGAAGTTGAAAACAATTTTGTTGTACTTCATATAAGCAGAAGATCTATTTTGCTAGGTTTCACTCTTATAACACACAGATTTTTAAGGGTCATCAAAAGTCAGGACCCTCTAGAAGAAGAAGAAGTGCAGGTAGATACTTCAAAATACCTTCCTAGAACATACTTTAGCCTGTAGACCCATCCCTAAAAGTTTCATTTTCCTAGCCTAACCCCTTTCAAAGACAGCCAAGAGTACCTAAAGTAGAATTTACATCTTATGGTTTAGGATATCCCCTTCCTAACCACCCCTCCTGTACAACTGCTCAAACCCTTGCTGATAATCTCCAAACCCAAGATATTGACCAGCACACTTGGTTTAGAAACGGACTTTTGAGTATTTAAGTGAGGATAAAGATATTGAACTTCATTAGAGTTTCTTCAAATCAACTCTGCTTGACCTGGAAACCAAACACACCAATATTTATTGATCAGAAAGACCAAAAATGGTCCCTTACATCCTTAACTGTGTAAAAAAAGCCAGAAAGAAGAAAGATTAGGCTATATATAAATATGCAAAATGCAAGTGTTACAATCATTATGAAAAATTTGCAAAATGTCAATATAGGCCTAAGTTGCACAACATAACCCAGAAGATTGTTTACAATTACAAAGGAGGAATTACCCCTGATTCTAAACTAAATCTTAAAAATTTTGGCAGTATGTGTCTAATGCTGACCCATCCCATTGATTCCTACCTAACATGAGAAAACTTTCAGTTAGTTCAGTATGCTACTGTTTGTTTCAGTTATTATGTTTTCAGAGAGTGTTATTTTTCATAGAATTGTATGTGTGTATTATGTTGTCAGCATTGTCAAAGACTCTTTTATAATTGTTTAGTGCAACAAGCTTGATAAAGCTTACTATATTTTGGTATTAATAAATAAGTAAATAAAAACTTGATGGCAGCACTATCTCTGATACAAAGGAGATTGCGAATTGATTGAATGATTGTTACTCTAATATTACCTGCTGATACTTCTCTTCTCCACACTCCTACTGTCAAAGTAACCTCACAGATGATGCCTGTTACCTTTACCACTGATGATCAAATAACCCACTCTTTACCAAAAATTCAAGCCAGTAACATACAAGTGGCTATTCATTTAAGCTGTTGAAACATCTGGTTTATACAGGAATTGGGAATATTTCTTTATCCAAGCATGCTGTCAATTACTAGAATAATCTTGAAGCTGAAATGCTTATTGTACCCACAGCTGTGTCCTTTATGTACACACTTGACAACAATATAAGTGGAACTGCCCATTCCATTCAATCATGCTGGGAGGCTGATGCTGCTTATGATACCCAATGATCCTGCATACTCTGTCCAAAGTTGCTAATCTGTGGTGGTGTCAGCTTTAAACCACTGAAGAATGATACCCACATGCCATATCAACCCTCTGGTCACCATTACTAGGTGGGATTAAATTATTTCTCTCCAGCAGACCTCTCTTACAGCACGTCACTAGGCCCTAACACAGTGACAAAGTTTCACCATCCTCAACACAGTGCACAGCAGATTCAGTGTGGACCTTAATTCTGCTCCAAACTGCAAATTGAGGTAATAATGTTTACAAAATACTAAAAAAAATACATACAAATAAAGCAGCATGGCCTGATAACCTTCTTCGTCCAAGGCTTCTTAAAGAAACTGCTGAGTATATATCAAATGATGTTTCCCCCATTTTTTGTAGGCGTATGTCAAGTGAAAGGAAAAAAAACTACCCCAGATTGGAAGTTTCCACACATCAAACCTATCTTTAAGAAAGGAAACAAGGATTGTACCAAAAATTGCATACCAGTTAGTCTTTCTCAGTGATTTTTAATCATGGAAGTTGTTGTCAATGATGGTCTATCAGCTTATTTTGAGGTTAACAGATTATTTATTTATTGTCAACATGGTTTTTGTAAAGGCAGGCCTTTTGAAACTATCTGATTATCATAGTTTATTTTGAAACTATGATAATTATTACAAAACGTTTGGAAACTGGTAAACCTATAGACATTCTCCTGCTTGATCAGGCAAAAGCATTTGATAAAGTAGAACACTTACCTTAATCTGAAATTAACAACATATCAAGTAGTCAATGATGGTGCTGTATAGATTCAGGTTTTTTTTTCTGGAAGGTTTCAGAAAAATATGATGTATGAAGATGATGACAGCATTACCAACTCAACCATGTCTCCTGCCAACAGTGGTGTCCCACAAAGAACCGTTTTTGGACCAACTCTGTCCAGTATGAATGAATGGTTTTTATTGCCCATCATCAAGTAAACAATTACAAAGATGGTTATATATGAAAGATCTTAAGCCGAACTGGCCAGCCATGACGAAAAACCAACAAAGAGAAAAATCTCTCTAAAAAAAACAAACGAGACTGTGGCCAGTGGAGAGAAAAGAAAACAACAGAAACAAAGCAACGCGGATATTTCGCCTGTATACAAACAAGGCGTCTTCAGCACGAAAGAAGAACAAGATAAACAAAAAACAAGATAAAACTAAAAACCAATAAAACCACCACCAAAAAAAAACAAAATGTACAATCGGCGCAAACTGATCCACGTAGGGAAAAGATGCTAATATAGAGTTACTTCAGTGAGGACACCAGAGTAACTGAGGAAAAATAAAAAAATTTTAAATTACATTAATTATTCAGTTGTGAAATAATCCTTTTGTTAGCTATTACTGAAGCAAATCGTTTTGGTCTAGCAGGTAAAATAGTTCCCTGGTGATTATTTAAAATCTTTACTCCCTTATTAACTGTTGATTCACTCTTTAGAAGGTTATCATAAATTGGGTCAATATTTAAATTACCCGTATCCCTGTTTATGGAAAGGTTAGCAAACATATGTTTTTTAATTTCTATGGCTTCCCTGGCCCATTGGGTGTACCCCTTATCATTAGAAATAGCCAAGGCTTCATCAAATTTTACAAAATGATCTGGTTGAAGCCAAATATGCTCTGCTAAAGCTGAAACGAAAGTTTCTGGAGGCTTGCTTAATTGTAGGGTTTTTTCTATTGAATTTCGGTGTTCAATAAACCTTTCAACAAATTGTTGGTGAGTCCTACCAATATAGAACTTCCCACAAGAACACGGAATTTTATACACCCCACTTACTAAATTTCCCCGAGTTAAATCCTTACCAGAACTAAAAAAACTACCCATTGGCCTCAGCGATTGGAAACATGTATCAATACCAAATTTACGTAAAACCCGTGAAAGTTTCTCCCCCAAACCAGGTACATATGGTAATGAAATGAAGCTTTTTGATACAACTAAATCTAAAGACTGAGAAACCTCAATAACCCTACTATTATGTTTAATCCATCTATTTTCAATTATTTTATCAATGAACTTAATTGGATAACTATTACAAAACAAAATATCCCTCAAGTATAACAATTCCGAATCCAGAAATTCCTGGGAACAAATTCTAAAAGCTCTATCCACTAGTGAAATTACAACCCCCCTTTTCACCGACATAGGGTGGCAAGAATGAAAATTTAAATACCTATCATTGTGCGTTGGTTTTCTGTAAATCGAGAAAAGTAAATGGAGATCCCTTTTAAATAATAAAATATCCAGAAAAGGTAATTTATTATTATCCTCAAACTCAACTGTAAATTTAATATTATTATCAAAACTATTTAAATGCTTACAAAATAGGTCTAAGGAGTCCAATCCATGTTTCCAAACGCACACCACATCATCCATGAACCTACCCCAAAAGCAAGGGGAGATTCTAAAACTGTTTATAGCGGAGGTTTCAATGGCATCTATGAATAGATTTGCCAATAAAGGAGAAAGAGAAGCCCCCATAGGTAACCCAAAAATTTGTCTATAAAACTCCCCTCGAAAACCAAAATAAAAAGAAAATTCATTTACCAGAATAATTAGTCTCATAATGACATCAATATCCAAACTGGCTAACGTCACATCCCGTATTAAATCAAAGTGTTTTTCTAGTTTACTTTTTAAAATATCCTCGCACCTTTTTAAATCACAATTTGAATACATGGACACAACATCAAAACTGCAAAGAATTGAACTACCCTCCAGCGTGAAATTTCGCAATTTATTAGTAAGATCAGTCGAATTTTTTAAATATGATTTTTGTGTTCCCAAAAGTGGATGCAAAGCTACCGACAACCATTTTCCTAATTTTGAAACAGGTGACAAAAAAGTTGACACAATGGGGCGGAGGGGGGATCCAGTCTTATGAATCTTAGGTAGACCATAGATCTTGGGTGCCGAACAACCCCTAGGATAATATTTGTTATAAAACTGTGGGGTAATGTGAAAATTATTTTTCATTGACTCTAATTCCTTTCTTGTTGATTTTACATATTTATCTGTAGGATCAAAATCAAGTTTTTTTTATGTAATAGTGTCCGAAATAATGGAATTCATTTGATTATTATAATCTTCAGTGTTCATAATTACGATCGTGTTTCCCTTATCAGCTCTGGTGATAGTAAGTAATTTATCCTTTTTCAAATCAGAAAGGATTTTAATGTCATTTTTTTGTGAAATGTCTTTACCAATTAAGTTCATATTAAAGGTGTTTAGTTTTCTTACGATCTCACCTCTGAGTTCTTGAGGAGTATCAACCTTATCTATAGAAGCCATAATTCCTGACTCCACCTTTGAAATTATTTTTGAATAGGGGACTGGTGTTGGAAAACAAAACTTAGAACCCTTCGACAAAACGGCCTCCTGTTGAATATTAAGAGGCTTAGAAGACAAATTCTTAATTGCTGGACCCAGACAATGACAGTAGTATGTTACCTTATACTTCTGCCACTTTATGTTCCTTCCGGTTTTTCTGGTAGGTAAACATTTCTATAGGAGCATTACACTCTTTCTTTGCCAGGGGATTTACGCAATTTCAAAGTTCAATGTCTTTTTTTAGTGATAAACCAAAACCAGCATCTCTTGTTTCGTTGTTATGCAATTATTTTTTGTATATATTCAGGTTTCAAAATAGATTGTTCAACAGTTTTGAATAGTTTATTCAACTTAACACTACAGACATTTTTTGTAAACATTTACATAGAAAATGGATAACTCTAAGCAATTTCTGGTGAGTAAAATTTTTTTCATTATTATAATAAAAAGAAATTATCTTGTCATTAAGTTAAGGAAGAAATTCTTTCCTTACACTGTGTGGTTACCTCTTTTAAAAAGTTTTGACTACTTAAGACAGACACTAGAACTAAGGGTACTTATGCACTTAGAAGCCTATTGTTTAGGAGCTGAAATCTCCACATAGTTCTCTTATAGGCTGAAATTTACGGTGCGATTTTTATCAAGATCAGTGGGCCTTTTTAGAGTTTCGGTTACTATTAACTTGATTTGTTCCTTACTTATAGTTCGTTACCATGTACTGCTGGAAAATGTATTTCAGTGATATTTTAGATCATAGTAGCCTAATGATGCTTTTAGTCTTTAGAAGAAGAACCAAAACAATTTAGAATCTATGCTGCTGCTTACCTTAGTTTAAGAGCTGAAAATCATTCTAAAAAAAAAATCTAAATTTGTAACAATGAGTATTTTATTTTGATAATAAAGGAAAATATAAATATTTATTTAATTGAAAAAAAATGTTTTGCACTACTTTAGATGCCTAACATAAACTGAATTATTTTCCAAACCCAAAATGCATTTTTGCTACATGCTAAATTTTGCCCTTTTTTTCAAGGAAGTGGATACGTGCAATAACCCCCCTTTTGAAAAGAAAGCAAGATATGGCGAACCTACATTAATGCATGCCACAAGGGCATCTATTATCAAATTCGCTGCTAGAACTACACATGACCTGGACCAGCCAATGGCCGCGAATCTTTTAATGACAGGGTCCTCTGACCTCAGTGTTAGCTCCATGCCAGCTGGAAGGAAGTTGAAAAGGGAATGGACTGCTTCATATAATGCCTCAGCAGATCAAGCCATACCAGAGACTTCTGATGTGCAACCAGAACTTGTAAATGTATATATTTTTTCCTTATTTTTTCAAAAAAAAATAAGACAAAATTTTCTCAGGCGCATAGCTTTTGATGAGTAAAACTTAAAATTTGTTTCTAAACTATTTCATTTTCTTTCATTAACCAAATTAGCGATATATATAAGGGAATGCTTATCACGCATTTCTATAAAAAAAAACAAAAAAACCTTACCTCGTAACTTCTAACCAAGACACATTCTAATGCAATAATTCCAATATTCCTTTTAAACAAAAACTAACTATTTGAAAAAAAAACAAAACGATTTGCTATTTCACAGTTGACAAGCACTCTTAAACTGGTATTTTTGCGCTAAGCCATTTGCACGCATCCGCTCCTTATCAGATCTCCCATCGCTTTTTAATCCGCTTTGAATTCTAAGTGGGCTTCTTGCAAAGTGGACTTTAAACAACAGGATATGTATTTGCGATAAGAAGGGTCTTTTTAATAATCTCCGATTACGTCTTTCACATGCGAAGAAAACATTATTTTGCATGAACTCATTTTCAAGCAATTATTTTCGTTTGAGAAAGATGCATTTGAGAAAAGAATTTGAGACTGTTCTATTTGAACATTGTTGTGAAGTCCGATACCCCCAACTCGAAAGGGTATCGATCCTCCTACCTCGAAGGAAGCTCCTGGTTCCCAAGTGTCCTCCCCGCGAGGGGTTTGGGGGGGGGGCTCTAAAAAGGACCATCCAACATTTTAATTGCACTTTAATTGTTGATATGGATGGAGAAAAAAAGTTCTTCTCTCTTACAAACATTTATTTAGCCCAGGTCAACCGTGAGGTCCCTTACCACAACCCCAAAGGGCCCCGATCCTCCACCCCAACCCTCTTTACATGGTGTTCGTTCAAAAAAGCGAGAATTTCTGTTAAATAAATAATTCTTATATTTTTTCCGTTCAATTGAAGGCGAGGCCGATGTGGTCTGTATAATACATAAGTAACGTTTGAAAAGTATTGTCAATTTAAAAAGAAATGGCTGAAAAGTGTTTTGAGGGGGATGGGTTGCATGGAGGGTTGAGTTGCACGAGGGTTCAGTTAAAGGGGATACAGTTGCACGGGGGTTTCGGTTATACAGGGGGTTCAGTTACAAGGGGGATTCAGTTGCACAGGGGTTGAGTTAAATGGGAATTGAGTTCCACGAGAGTAGTGCTTTGTCGTGGTTTAGCCGTGAGGTCCCTTACGACAACCCCAAAGGGCTCCGATCCCCCCACCCCAACCCCGAAGGAACCCCCCAGTCCTCAAAGGTTCTCCCCCCCCCCAGTCCTCAAAGGTTCTCTAGGCTCCCAAAGGGGCCGTGGTAATTACCAAACATTTCTTGTTCTAACTTACCCTTCTAAGAATAAGACTACATTTTCCCGACTAAAAAAAAATATATTTTTTAACATGTTCAGTTGACATTATGAAAGACATAAGGCAATGTAACTTTTTTTTCTTCTTCTTTTAATTGTTCAGGTGGTGGTGGTAGTGGGACAATGACTATGAGAAATTGACAAAGTTTATTAACTATAAAATAATGATTATTTTACATAAAAAATAAAACTTTTTTTTTCTACAGATTAAAAATATAGCACCACCAGCGACACCATTGAGTGATGAAGCATGTGTATTTACAGAACCAATTCTGTCACCACCAGCAGAGTTCAGGGATGAACCTACACTGGTTCTAGAGAATTTGGAGTGGCATGGGAGGCTCCTTAACGATGTTTTTGGGGAAATGGCCAGCCTGGAGGACTTAACTTGCGATATTGACATGCTTGAGGACCCAGAGTGGGCAGATAGTTTCATGCGTGAACATTTAGGTGATGCTACAAGTAAATCTGAACCGGGTCCTCATAACGAAATTCCATCAGAGGACAATACAGGCTGGCTCGACCAATTGTCCCCAAACACCTTGGAATATGTACTAGGAGACCTCATGTCACATCCCCCCAATGTGATTGAACAGACTGGGAGTGGTGTTATTGACAATTCCCTGTCACCCTCCTCCACCATTCCACTTAATAGTAGTAGTAGTAGTAGTAATACAACAGCAGCTCATTTTTCCGGGGACATTTTTAACGAGAACTTTACAATTAGTGAATTGAGTCCTGAACAAACAGGGACAGGACATGAAAATAGTGCAATGTCCCCGGAATTGCCTGATTTTTATCTGTTAGAATCTGCTCTAAGCCATTTGCAAACATACAGGGTAGATTTTAACCCCCCCGTGGAAAACGCGAGCATTATTTTAAATGACCCTGTGAAAGTTCTCCATAGCTATATCGACAGAATTCGAGCAAAAATTGAGATTCAGATCCAGAATTGGGGAGGTCGAGGGGGAATTAAAGCATCGGTGAATCAAAAAGTTTATTTACAAAAGGGGACATCTGGGGACATTTTTTATTTTCATTTTTCGACAGACAACCAGACTTTCTACCCAGGTCTAAACGATTTTGAAGACAACTTTTTCAACTGGGTGAATAAACTAATTTCAACTTTGGATACATTTAGCGAGAGGGGGAGTGGGTCCACAATTTTATACATTGAACGCATGGATCTGAATCTCAGTAGATTTAAAAAAAACTTTATTTTAAGGGGAGCGGGTAATCTAAAAATAAAATGCCACCCAGATTTGTCGGCTACCAAAGGAGTTCAAAGTTTCACATTTGACACTGGACTGCAATGTTTTAAATATGCGTTTTTAGCAGCAGCCCATAAGACATTATATAATGAGTCAACAATGAAAAATCTTGACAGACTTGCACGTAACGGTGGAAAAAATCTCCCTAAAGTATATTTTGATTGTTTAGAGGGAAAGTATCCGGTGTCCTTTAAAGAAATAGGCATATTCGAAAAAGCAAATGAAAATCTTGGGGTGGGGGTGGTTGTTCTCCAGTACGACACTGAATTTGTAGATGGGGGGAAAAACCGAATAAAAAAGGGGTTTTGTACTCAGTGAGGACACCGATGGTGGAAAATGTTAAAAATTGGGTATGGATTATTTACCAACCTCCCAAAGATGTAAATTCTTATGGTCATTTTTTCCCCGTTACGGCGATAAGTCGACTCCTATCTCAAGGTGTGAAGAAAGGTGAACGTTTCTATTGCCCCATGTGCCTTTCCCCATTCACATCTGAGCGAACATTCTCAGATCACATGGGACATTGCAAAATTCACGGAAATCAGAGAATTGAAATGCCGGCAGAAGACAAAGACATTTTACAATTTAAAAATTTTCAAAATTCTCTTCTGCAATCTGATAAAGTGTCTTTGGATTGTGAAACAAGACTGGTTGAGGTATCGGACCCATCAAGGCCAAATATAGTCAAGGAACACAAACTAGTTGCGTGTTCCTACGCACACGCCCGTCGCGACGCCAACAATAAAATGCAATTGGAAGAGTTTTTTTACTATGGACGAGGAGGGCAGTATGGAAAAGCTATTGGTTTCTTTAATAAAAACGGCAAACAGAGCAATTTCACGATTACGTCATACCAAT
>JAQQPU010008659.1:0-34987 GCA_029168905.1 Artemia sp. Kazakhstan ARC1039 | reverse complement strand
ATTGGCTTTCTCGAAATTTTGTTCTGACGTAACTTACGAATTAACTTACGTAACGAATTTCTATATTTGTATGTTTTTATTATGTATATTAGGGAGTTTGCTCCCTAGTCAATACCTCGCTCTTTACGCTAAAGTTCGAATTTTGTTCGAATCACAAACCCCTGAATCACAAGGGCTGGTTAATTAGAATAGATAGCTCTTTTGAAAGTACTAAAAAACTTTAGCGTAAACAGCGAGATATTGACTAGGGGGCGGACCCTCGTTTATACGTAATAATTTCTGTTCGTTTTAAGCTTTAATGTTGCTCCTTATTTTCAGTTTAATAAAACTTGTTTTTTGTTTAATTTCTGATCGCTTTTTAAATAATGCTGGGAAATCTGGCACCCCCTTCATGGAAATGTTCCTTCCCCCAAGGAAATATCCTCCATGGAAAGATCCTCAATGGGCAAAGTTAATAACTTGCAGCCGTTCCCCCGGGAACTGTGGGGATTAAGTCATCCTCAAAGATATATTAATTAGATTTTCGACTATGCTGAACAAAATGGCTATCTCAAAATTTTGATTGGGTGACTTCGGGAAAAAAATTAGCGTGGGAGGGGGCCAAGTTGCCCTTCAATTTTTTTGGTCACTTAAAAAGGGAACTAGAACTTTTAATTTCCGTTTGAATGAGCCCTCTTACAATATTCTAGGACTACTAGATCGATACGATCACCCTGGAAAAAAAAAATAAAAAATTAAATAAATAAATAAAAAAAAACACACATTTGTGATCTTTCCTTTGGCAAAAAATACAAAATTCCATATTTTTGCAGATAGGATCTTAAAACCTCTATAGTAGGGTTCTCTGATACGCTGAATCTGACGGTGTGATTTTCATTAGAGTTCTATGACTTTTAGGGGTTGTTTCCCCCTTTTTTCGAAAATAAAGCAAATTTTCTCAGGCGCGATAATTTTGATGGGTAAGATTAAACTTGATGAAACTTATATATTTGAAATCAGCATAAAAATTTGATCCTTCTGATGTATCTATTTTTATCAAAATTTCGTTTTTTAGAGTTTCGGTTACTATTGAGCCGGGTCGCTCCTTACTTACAGTTCGTTACCACGAACTGTTTGAAAGAGCTGTTTATATTCCAGCACTAGATTACATTATTTCTGACATGACCGACATATTTTCCGACGAGTCAATGAAATGTTATTCACTAAATGTATTCCTGCCTCAAAATTTAGATTCCGCGCCTGATCTTCGAACTTTGAAATCTAAGATTGAGCCAATATGTCGCAAATTATCATCTTTTTTTGGACAAAGCAGTGAATCTTTAATGCTGAAAATATTAAATAATATATTTGCATTGAAGACTGGCTCTAATTATGAAAAATTGACATCTACAACACAAGTTAACAAGAGCTATATCCAACTGGACTACCAGGCATTTTACCCTCTTCAAAAATTCTTGCTTAAAATTCATCTTTCTCTTCCAATATCAAGTGCCACCTACGAACGTAGTTTTTCAACGCCCAAAGAGCTGGATGCGGACCAGGATTTCAGAAGACCCACTGCCAGGACTAGCAATTATAAAATTTCACCGAAATATTGAGGTAGACATCGACCGTGCAATATATAGATGCAATATATTGATAGTTTGCTACTTACTTGCGATTTTTTAATAATTTCCTGAATGAAATATCTGTACTGTGTATTCAAGAGGTGAAAACAATAAAGAGTTTGTTACCTGTTGCAATTTTTTCATAATTTCGTGAATGAAATATCTGTATTGTGTATCCAAGAGGTGAAATCAGTAAAGAGTTTGTTACTTACTTACAAATATTTTCATAATTTCTTGAATGAAATTTCCGTATTGTGTATCCAAGAGGGGACTTCAAGGAAGAGATTGTTACTTACTTAGAATTTTTTCAGAATTTCTTGAATGAAATTTCTACATCGTGTATCCAAGACTTGAAAACAATAAAGAGTTTGTTACTTACTTAGAATTTGTTCTTAATTTCTTGAATGAAATGTCTTTTTTGTTTATTCAGGAGGCGAATTCAAGAATAAATTTGCTACTTACTTACAATTTTTTTCATAATTTCTTGAATGAAATTTCTGTATTGTGCAAGCAAACGGCGAATTCAAGAAAGAGTTTGTTACTTATTTAGAATTTTGTCATAATTTCTTGAATGATATGTCTTTTTTTGCGTATCCAAGAGGTGAAATCAATAAAGAGTTTGTTACTTACTTACAAATATTTTTATAATTTCTTGAATGAAATTTCCGTATTGTTTATCCAAGAGAGGACTTCAGGAAAGGGATTGTTACTTACTTAGAATTTTTTCATAATTTCTCGAATGAAATTTCTGTATTGTGCATGCAAACGGCGAATTCAAGAAAGAGTTTGTCACTTACTTAGAATTTTGTCATAATTTCTTGAATGAAATGTCTTTTTTCTGTTTATCCAGGAGGCGAATTCAAGAAAGAATTTGCTACTTACTTGCGATTTTTTCATCATTTCTTGAATAAAATATCTGTATTGTGTATCCAAAAGGTGAATTCAAGAAAGAGTTTGTTACTTGCTTACAATTTTTTCATAATTTCTTGAAAGAAATTTCTGCATCGTGTATCCAAGAGGTGAAAACAATAAAGAGTTTGTTACTTACTTAGAATTTTTTCATAATTTCTTGAATGAAATTTCTGTATTGTGCATGCAAACTAAAGAAAGAGTTTGTTACTTACTTAGAATTGTGTCATAATTTCTTGAATGAAATGTCTTTTTTTTGTTTATCCAGGAGGCGAATTCAAGAAAGAATGTGCTACTTACTTGCGATTTTTTCATCATTTCTTGAATAAGATATCTGTATTGTGTATCCAAAAGGTGAATTCAAGAAAGAGTTTGTTACTTGCTTACAATTTTTTCATAATTTCTTGAAAGAAATTTCTGCATCGTGTATCCAAGAGGTGAAAACCATAAAGAGTTTGTTACTTACTTAGAATTTTGTCATAATTTCTTGAATGAAATGTTTTTTTTTATTTATCCAGGAGGGGAATTCAAGAAAGAATTTGCTACTTACTTACAATTTTTTCATAATTTCTTAAATGAAATTTCTTCATTGTGTATCCAAGAGGTGACTTCAAGAAAGAGTTTGTTACTTACTTACATTTTTTTTCATAATTTCCTTAATTAAACTTCCATATTGTGTATCCAAGAGGTGAATTCAAGAAAGAGTTTGTTACTTACTTACCTACTTACACTTTTTTCATAATGACATATCCAACAACGAATGTTGATAAAGAATTTATTCAATCTGATACTTAGATTTAGTCAATTTTATCCGATGTATCTAACGAAGATGTTGATAGAAAAAATTTATTCACTCTGATACCTAGATTTTGTCAATGTTTCTTAAATGAAATTTCTGCATTGTGTATCCAAGAGGTGACTTCAAGAAAAAGTTTGTTACTTACTTACATTTTTTTTCATAATTTCTTTAATTAAATTTCCGTATTGTGTATCCAAGGGGTGAATTCAAGAAAGAGTTTGTTACTTACTTACTTACTTACTTACACTTTTTTCATAATGACATATCCAACAACGAATGTTGATAAAGAATTTATTCAATCTGATACTTAGATTTAGTCAATTTTATCCGATGTATCTAACAAAGATGTTGATAGAAAAAATTTATTCACTCTGATACCTAGATTTTGTCAATCTTATCCCATGTGTCTGACAATAGATGTATGCAAATTCCTTTTCTTACATCTCCGATGTTTTAATAGACATTCTAAACGTTTGATATGCTGGCATACTCTAAAAATAATGAACACACAACAATGTAATGAATAATATATTTTTAATGAAATAATGCCATGAAGAATATTAATAAAAAATATACCTCAATAGAGAATGACCTAGATAAAGTTCGTTCAACCTCAAGAATGCCTTAGGGGATGACCTTGATAAAGTTCATTCAACCTGATATGCTTCAGTGGTTCCTATACGTCTGTGCAAAGTATAATAGAGAATGACTTAGATAAAGTTCGTTCGACCTCAAGAGTGACCTAGGGGAGGACCTTGATAAAGTTCATTCGACCTGATACGCTTCGGTGGTTCCTATAGGTCTGTGCAAAGTATAAGGTAGGACTCTACTGATAATCTTTTATTGCCTATACTTTAAACCTTCGTTTTAAATGTCTTCTATGTATGTCTACTTCTTTGTTCTATTTTTCTTGTTACGCCCCTAAACAAACTATTGTTTAATAGTTAATACATCTTTTACGCATATAGCCTACGAGTTGTATCTTAATCCTCATTTCATACTCTTCAGGACCTTCACAATTTCTAAGTGATGCCATATAGTTAGGCGACATGCTAAGTGGTTTGACCTACGCAAATCAAACAGTTCGTGGTAAGGAACTGTAAGTAAGGAGCGACCCGGCTCAATAGTAACGGAAACTCTAAAGGAATTTTGATACCAATATCTATTTCAAAAGAGTTGGATTTGTATGCAGATTTCAAATACATAAGTTTTATTAAATATAGTTTCATCTACCAAAATTACCACCCTAAAGTCATAGAATGTTAGTGAAAATCACAGCATCAGATTCAGCGAATCAGAGAACCCTACTGTAGAGATGTTAAGCTTCTATCTGTAAAAATGTGGAATTTTATAAATTTTTTTTTTGCCAGAAGAAAGATCACGGATGCACGTTTTTTTCCCCAGGGGGGATCGTATCGACCCAATGGTGGTAAAATATCGTCAGAGGGCTTATTCAAACAAAAATTTAAAGTTTTAGTGCCCTTTTTAGGTGACCAAAAAGATTGGAGGGCAACTAGGCCCCCTCCCCCACCTATTTCCCCCCAAAATTGTCTAATTAAAATTTTGAGATAGTCATTGTGTTCATCATAGTTGAAAAGCCCAATAACTATGCATTTGGATATAAAATTTTCCCCCACAACACCAGGGGAAAGATCTTTAAGTTATAAAAATTGCCCATTGATTACGCATAGTATTTGTTATTAGGGATTTCCTGGATTATTGAAAAAACGATCAGAAATTAAATAAAAAAAACAAATTTATTCAACTGAAAGTAATGAGCATCATTAAAACTTAAAACAAACAGAAATTATTTCGTATATGAAGGGGGTTGCTTCCTCCTCAACATCTCACTCTTTACGCTAAAGTTTAAATTTTCTCCAAATTCTTTACGAACGACTCCTGAAACACAAGGGTCGTTTAATTAGAACAATAAGAAGCTTTTTTTCAAAGGTACTAAAAAAAATTAGCGTAAAGAGCGAGGCGTTGAGGAGGAGGCAATCCCCATAATATACGGAATAACTTCTGTTTCTATTAAGTTTTAACTTTTTTTTGACAACACAAAGCTTAATTCACTCGCTATAGTGGTCAGAAGTACAAAGGCTAAAGCTTATGTAGAAAATATTAGGTATCATGTTTTTTGTAGAGGATGAACAGCTTTTTTTATGGCGAGATGTCTTATAACTTAAAAGTTGTAAGTTATGAGTTTTATAACTTACTATTTTTTGTATACATATTCTGTATTAAACATTTGCCTCTCAATTACTTGGACTATATGTCTTGGCTTGTCTCTTTCTACAATTAGCCATGTCTGGATGCAACCTATTGCAAAATACTTGATAACTTCAATTCATATCATTTTTACCCTATATTTATTTTTATATAATTTCAAATTCAACAGATTTATTATAACTAACCCTCACCAGATATTAAATTAAATTTATAACCATTTCCACTACCTACCTATGACGTATAACTGTTGAGATTCCCTTTAAATTGCTGGTATTTCTTTGTCCACAAGTTTACAAGTTGTCCACAAGTTTGCCCCCCCCCCCGCAAAAAAAATCCTGGATCCGCCCCTGCAAAAAGCTGAAAATGTTTAGGCAAGTTTTTCCTTTTCTCGATTAATTATCTAGCTAAAAGAATAACATACCACTCGATGCGTCTTTTAACGTTCTTTGCGGACGCATTAATTGCTGACCTCACAAATCTGTCTCAGGTCTTCCCTCTTTCCTAATGACACTCGGTATAGCTCTAAGTAGTGTTGTAACCGGTAAAATTGGGTTTTTACGTATTTACCGTAATTTAACGGACCCCTGTAAAATTGGTATTCGACCTATTTTACGTAATTTACCTATTTTACATAATTTACGTATTTTACGTAATTTACCGGTATTTTACGTATTTTACCGGCATCTTACATATTTTACTGACATATTTAACGACGCCTTGCAATTTTCACTGCACAAAAGCACTAAGAGGTAGACAGAGACAGGTTTGGGTAGGATTTATTGATTTTGTTTTATGTATAGCTGTCTGTGTGTCTTCAGCCTCTTGTTATCAGAACAATAAAGTGTATTATAATACAGGTAATTTTGATTTTGAAATTGTGAAATATTTGCTGAAATAAGATTATATTAGCTGATGTGAGCTGTTAAAACAAGGGCTATAAGCAGTGGCGTAGTTTTACAGGATCCTGGTGGGGGGGGGGGCAAATTTAGAGCCAATTTCCCCAAATCAAGTGAAAATGATAGTGAAAAATGAGCCATATTTTTCTTTAATGGAGACATAATTTATTCACAAAAAAATCAACAAAAGAAAGCATGACGCGCTGTAAAATGGGCCTGTATTGCCACTCCAAAAAAAGGCATTAATTTACATCAGTGCATTCGGGTTCCCATTTCATAGCAAAACAAAAAATATAAAACATATACAACACATAGAATTAGTTGAGAAAAAAGATCACTATTCATAAGCCTGCAGGCAATGGTGTCTCAACTGCTAACGGAAGCCGGACCTTTCAACAATTTCTTTAACCCTATAGATGCAATTGTTGTAAAAAAAACAACACTGTACTTTTTGAGCTTAGACTGCCATCTTGCTGTACAAAATACTGCTTTTATCAGCATCTTGCAATGAACCTGAAAGATGGCAGTCAATTGATACCTTCGGGGAGCTGCTGTGTGACATGTGGCCTAAACAGTGAGTCACCAAACCAAGAGATAAGAAAAACGAATGAAAAGGTAGGCAATTTCTAAGCTAGAAACTGGAAACAAAACGAAAAGGTGGGAGATTCCTTGCATGTCATATGCATATAAAATATATACCGTTTAGAATTACTGTAGTTGAAATTCACAAAATGAGCAAGAATTTGGATCAGTAGCAAGATAAACTTCCTCCTGTTGTAAAAATACAACATCGGACGATCGTGGCTCCAAATTATGAAACGAATAACTAATTTTTTTTTTATTTTTTAGATGGCGGAATCTTACGACAGACTAAGAAAACGAGCTCAAAATCGCCGAATTGACGCAGAAGAGGCGGCCAAGTATATTTTTGACATTCGAGTAGACATGTTGTCGGACTTGTCCAACGATGATGATGACGATGATCCAGACTTCCTGTCTCCAGAAGATCTTATCGATGATCCTGATGCAGACTTGTTGCCTCTACTGGACAATCTCCACTTCTTCTTGGAACAGGATGACGTGGAGGCTAACACTGAACCCAGTGACGATGACTCAGGGGAAACTCCACCCTCCAGTCAGCAACAGCAACCGGTAATAGCAAGTACTGGAAAATCAAAAAAGAAATCGAAAGTCCAAGAAAAATTCGACTGGAGAAAGTAGAGATAGAAAAAGTTAATCTATCTTGGAAAGGAGAGCCTCGCCAAGTTCCAGGCATCTTGGAGACTCCACTGAAATACTTCCAAAAATTCTTTGACGATGAACTTCTTGAGCTGATAGTTGAACAAAGTAACGTCTTTGCACTTCAAACTGAGGGATGCAACCTCTGCCTCACTGCCGAAGAGCTAAAAGTTTTCATGAGCATTATTCTATTATTGGGAGTGATAAAAGTTCCCTATTATCGAATGCACTGGGAACAGCCACCAGATACCCTCAAATTGCCGACAAGATGGGCAGACAAAGGTTTGACAAGATCAAACGTTTTCTTCATTTCAACCACAACAATAAAGCTAAGAAACCTGGAGAATAAGGATTTGACAAGCTATACAAGATTCGACCCGTCCTGAGCCATATCCGTTCCAAGTTTCTTGAAGTCAGCCTCGAATAACACCATTCAATTGACGAGCAAATGATTCCTTTCAAGGGGCGAAGCAACTTGAGACAATATCTACCGAAAAAGCCGACGAAGTGGGGAATAAAAGTGTTCACAAGAGGTGGTGTGTCAGGTTTTGTATATGATTTTGAAGTTTACCAAGGGAAGGGCACTCTTGTTGAAGATGACATAGAGCCAGATCTTGGAGTCGGAGGCAACATAGTTTTACGTCTGATGAGTACCTTGCCAGAGAAAATGAACTACAAGATTTACTTTGACAACTGGTTTGCGAGCTTGAAACTAATGAGTTTGCTCAAAATTAAAGTATTCCCTTGTATTGGTACGTTGAACAAAGCGCGACTGAAGGGCAGCCCGCTCCTCACAGATGGTGAAATGAAGAAACAAGAGAGAGGAACGTCAGATTACAGGACTGACATTCATTCTGGCGTTATTGAAGTGAAATGGTTAGATAACTACACGGTTTGCTTGGCTTTGACGTATGCAGGAATAACGCCAAAGGATACAAGCAGACGCTGGAACCTTAAGGATAAATCCAGGGTTGAAGTTTCAAGGCCAGCCATTGCTTATGAGTACAACCGTCATATTGGTGGCGTAGATTTAGCAGACATGCTGGTGGAGATGTGCCGAACTGATCTTCGGACACGAAAACGGTATATGAGAAGCTTCTAGTGGCTTATTGACACAACAGTCTGCAATAGCTGGCTTCTTTTCAGTTCAGACTTCAAAGTGCTGACTTCAAGGACAGACGAACCGATGATCTTGAGAGCCTTCAGGTCTGAAGTTGCTGCAGGGTTGTATGCCTCGGCGCGTGTGATGCCCCAACGTAAACGTGCTATACCATCCGCAGATGTCGAAGCAAGTCCCAGCCCCATTCGAGTCACAATCGAATCCGACCGGCAATATCTATTCAAGCCGATGGACTTGATCACTGGCCAAAAAAGACTGAAAAGCCGAGCCGCTGCAAAGAGTGCAAATCGGGATATACCACTTTTGAATGCGAAAAATGTGACCTTCCACTGTGCCTTACGGCCAAAAACAATTGTTTTAAAGCCTTCCACACCAAGTGGAAATGCCCCATTTCTTATATACTCGAGAGGCTAATGTCGTATTTTTACAACATGGTCTAAAATTGACAATTTTGAATAAATCATGCAAAAAAAAAAAAATTTCGTCAATAGTCTGACCTAGAGATTACATGGGAAGCGTTGGAGATTTTTCCTGGTATTCGTTCCTATAGTGGCCTGTCAAGGGTTTAGAAGATAGCGTCTGAGACCACAGCACCGGAAGAATATGACGAGCAGAGAAACCAGACCTCGAAAATACTCCAATCGGCCTTCTATAAATACCAACATGTCTCGTTAGATGCCCATTGACATCAGCAGCTGTCTCAAACACATTGAAGCAATATTATTGATTATATCATACATTAATTAAAGTTTATAAAATAAGCCCAGCCCTGAAAACGGTAAAATATGGATTCGCGAATAAATATTTCTAACTGAGGCAAGTCTATCAATTCCATAAATAGCACGCAGAGCTGGATTCTGGAGAACACGCAAAGGTTTCAAGTGAACATAAAATGTTCCAGACCAAACAGAACAACAGTATCAAACAGTTCATGGTAAAGAACTGTAAGTAAGGAGCGACTCGGCTCAATAGTAACAGAAACGCTAAAAAACGGAATTTTGAAGTCAATAGGTACATCAAAAGAATCAGATTTTTATGCTGATTTCAAATACATAAGTTTCATCAAGTTTAGTCTCACCCATCAAAAGTTACGTGCCTGAGAAATTTTGCCTGCTTTTTGAACAAAGGGGAAAACACCCCCTAAAAGAAATAGAACCTTAATGAAAATCACACCATCAGATTCAGTGTATCATAGAACCCTACTGTAGAGGTTTCAAGCTCCTATCTGCAAAAATGTGGAATTTTGTATTTTTTGCCAGAAGAAAGATGTGTGTTTATTTGTTTTTTTTTTCCAGGGGTGATCGTATCGACCCAGTGGTCCTAGAATATCGTGGGAGGGCTCATTCAAACGGAAATTAAAAGTTCTAGTGTCTATTTTAAGTGACCAAAAAAGTAGAAGGCAAATAGACCCCCTCCCACGCTCATTTTTTTCCCAAAGTCACCCAATCAAAACTTTGAGATAGCAATTTTGTTCAGCATGGTCGAAAATATAATAGCTATGTCTTTTAGGATGATTTAATCCCCCTAAGTCCCCGGGGAAGGGCTGAAAGTTATGAACTTTACCCAATGTTTACACATAGTATTGGTTATTGGGAAGTATACAGACGTTTTCAGGAGGGATTTTTTCTGGTATTGGTGGGGGGGGGGGGGGGGGGTAGGTTGGGGTTTACGTCAGAAGATATTTCCATGGAGGAAGTTTTCATGGGGGAAGGGACATTGCTATGAAGGGGGCGCCGGATTTCCGGGTATTATTTAAAAAAAGATCAGAAATTAAATATAAAGGAAACATTTTTTCAACTGAAAGTAAGGAGCAACATCAAAACTTAAAACGAACAGAAATTATTATGTATATGATCTGGGTTCACCCCCTGTCCATACCTCACTCTTTACGCCAAAGATTTTTCAGTACTTTCATAAGAGCTATTTATTCTAATTATCAGCCTTTGTGATTAAGGGGTAATTTTTAAAGAATTGGAACGCGAGGTATTGACTAGGGGGCGAACCCCCTAATATACATATTAAAAATATATGAATATAAAAGTTCGTTACGTAAGTTAATTCGTAAGTTACGTACATTTATTGCTAATAACAACGTTCGTAAATAAAATTAAACAACTTTCGAGGAAGCCATTTAACCAAATAAAATTAAAATTAATATGCAAATTTTGTTTTAATTATTCATGTAAGGTGAGTCGAGGCGTTGAGGAGGAGACATCTCCTGTCATATACGGAATAATTTCTGTTCGGTTTAAGTTTTAATGTCGCTCGTTACTTGCAGTTAAAAAAAAACTTGTTTTTTTATTTAATAGTAACTTCTGAATAGTAACACTGACTTCTGACGTCTTATTGTCGAGTCTCCTACTGTAAGTTCTTGCAAACAGGGGTAATATGAAGGCGATCTGTCCCGGACAACGAAACCCGGTTTCCTATGAGTTACTTTTAGCTTATTTAGCCTTAGCCAGTTCTCCACTTTCTCCATATCATTCCTCAGTGTCCCTAAAAGCTGAGCTTCGGTACACTCCGCAGCTGAAAAATTCGTATCATCAGCAAACACTAGAAGATACTTCCTAGGTTTATTCATTTCTTCTCCATTTCCAACATTCGTTGTCAAATCACAGATCGCTTGGACCCCTGGGGAATACTGCAACGAACATGGTAATCACTTGATTTCAAATCATTCAGTTGCATATACATAGACCGGTGACACAAATACGATGAAATAATTTTCAGAGCATTTCCTCTTATACCCCAATTGTCCAACTTTTTCAGAAGAATCACATGGCCCACTGTGTCGAACACCTTCAAAATGATTTTCCAGCTATTCCGTTTATTCTGCTCTCGTTAGATTCGCTTCGGAAGGTTAGATTTTGTTTGATTGTTTTTTTTTTTTTTTTTTTTTTTTTTTTTTTTTTTTTTTTTTTTTTTTAGTACTGAAGACGACTTGGCGGAGGTCCTTGTCGAAATATTTGCTTGTTCTTCGTCTTCATATTTTACCACTGGCTGACAAAATCCTCGTTTTCTCACCTTTTTTATTTAATTTTTTTATTTATTATTTCCTTTCCTCTCTTGCTATCATACGTTGTTATCTGGACAGTCAAGGGGCAAGGGCTATATAATATTTTTTTGTCCACATTATTGGGGGTTAACTGCCCCCTTGCCCCCCTCCAAACGACGCCCCTGGTGAAAGAATGCATCAGACTTGTATAATTTAGGCCATATATTTGCACATTAGGGAGGGGGGGGGAGGTAAAGTATTTGGACAGCGTGAAGTTAGAAAGCAATTTTTACTTCATAATTTGCAGAATAATTGTAGCTAACACATTTTGCATGCAGATTTTCTATACTTTACCCCCACCCCCTATTGTGCAAATATATAGCACAAATTGTGTAAGCCCAAGAACCCAAAATCAGGAAACAATCAGTTCAAAAACCTGTGGTTCGGAACAGGCACAGAATCAGAATCTGAAGGAGAGGAGCTAGATTTGCCAGCTTGATCTTGGTGAAGACAGTCTTAATGACTGTGAAAGTAACTGAATGTTCCGCTATTATGATCCTAGTGTTACAAACCAGTTTTATAATTGTATTTGGGGCTTTTAGAAATAAATGAAAATAACATGTATAGTATGTAAGAAATGTGACTGAACACGGCTATTTAAATATACAAGGCTGTTAGGGTAACATTTATAAGGTTTAAATGTAGAAAAAAATTGTTGTTTTTCTTTTCAAAATGGATATCCGAAATCCAAGTGCTGAGGTATTACCCTAGGCTCAAGATTACCAAAGGAATAAACTAGACTGTTAATTAAATTGATGAACCTCTAGATGAAGGGGTAATACCTTTTTTAAGCCTAGGAAAGTCAGAATCCTTAAACAATTTTAGCTGAAAAATAAAGCTGGAAGTGGTGCTTAAAAAGAAATGCTCAACTGGTCTTGTAGCTACAGGGCAACTCTAAAACAGCAGCTGTATCCTTTATTTCCTAGGGAGTACCTTATTTTTGCCGTATTTTGCCCTATTTTACCAATTTTACTTACCGAATTTTATTTTACGGATATTTTACAACGCTATAACTTATAGATGAGTTTATTGATTATGTGGGTTTTCATTAGTTCCGTTGCTTATTTCTTATCAACAGTAAGGCCATATGCTTGACAAAGCCATATCCAGTCCCGCTATTAAAACAATTTCCAAAACCTCTATAACCCACAACCTTCATATTTCTGCAATTCTGTCTCCATAATCAATTAAACTTCGTTTTTATTTATTTTGCTGTAATAAGTCCTAGGTAGTATACTGGTCAGTATTCTCGCCTGTCAAGCGGGAGACCGGAGTTCGATTCCCCGCCGGGGAGGGTTTTCCCATTTTAAAACGTAATCTAATAATTTCCTAAAATGAATGAAATAGTCAAACCAAAAATTATAGACCAGACTGATCCCATTTCATCAGTTTTTTGGATCAGAATTTCTATATTATTATTAGCAAAGATTTTTTTTTCTACTTCCATTACGTCATAAAGTCGACCAGCCTCCTAATATTTACTGGGTTTGAAAAGGGGCGTAATTTGCTATGGAAAATGAGGAGGCAACTGCCACCTCCAGGCCTCAATTTGCCCCCCCCCCATCAGCTGAAATTTATTTTCTTCATATTGTCAAAATTAACATAAGGCTACATAATTCAAGCAGCCAGAGAAACGGGTCAGTTTTCTTTTGTATATCATTGCCTTTATGGTAATATATGACTCATTACTTTTTTTATTTTTCACTGTGATTTTCAATTGATCTTGTGGAAAACTAGCTTCAACTTGTCCCTCCCCCCCCCACCGAAGATTTTGACGAAAATACGTCACTGCTCCATGGACATAACGTTTTACAGGGCAGGTGGGGGGGGGGGGTTCAACTACGTCTCAGACCCACCTCTAGCTGAAAAGTAGCGCCTTCAAAAATCTTGTCAAAACTAATACAGGTCTACATAATGCAAGCATCCAAAGAAACAAATCAATTTTCTTTAAGTTTAAATTTGCTTTTATGGTACTGTATGGCTCATTTTTCACTGTCACTTTCACTTGACTTTAGAAAATTGGCTCCAACTTGGCCCGCCCCCCTCCGCAGGGTATTGACGAAATTACGCCATTGAACCCTTCCCCTCTGATTTTCCTATAAAGCCTAAAACGATGAACCAAAAGAAAACTTTAAACAATGAAATTCTTACTTTATAATATAGTAGATGTTTCTAATAACCAGATTATAATGTTTTCTTCCATTATTATACCCTTTTCACAATCATTTCAAATAAGATTTTTGTAATTACGCACTCAATCACACGTGGAGACAAATTGTAGACCAAGAAGACTACTATAACTTGAATGAGATTTAGGGTAAAGGCCTGCACTGATGTTCCGGAGATATATATTATTGGGGCTGTATACGGGACCGTCTGCATAACCCTTATGGCCAAGTAGTCAATGCAGCTAATTTCTCCAACTATATTCCTACTACTACTACTACTAACAGCTGACAACAGAGCCAAGGCGCTTGAGGCCAACACAGGTGCACACGTACTTCCTGCACTCTAATCTTGTCAAAGATTCACTCTTTAACACCTTCCAAGAAGTTCAATTTCCTTTCAATTCTTCCTTTTGGTCTCTACCCATCCCGCTCAGGAACAATCTGCTTTTCGTTTGTCCCCAGATGGATGTCAAAGAAAAACAATCTGCAATCCGTCATCTTTCATCCATAAAAATGTGTCTTAGCCATCTCAATCTTCCCTTCATTGTCGCACTGGAAAGTGGGATAGAACCATTTTTTCCTACAGCTTTTCGTTTGAATACAATCTGTCAAACGGGTATCTAAAATTATCCGTAGACAATCCCTCTGCCTTCCGAAGCACCATGTTTCAGAACCACACATAACGCTACCGTACCTTCTAATATTCTAGTCTTTGTTCACATACTTATCCACCTATTCTCCCAAACTTTTTTCAACTTTGGAAAATAACCGTGGCCCTTAGCTATTCTATTTTTTACATATTCAATGTATCTATCATGTTTAATAATAATACTACCCAGGTATTCATTTCTTCCTTATTTAAGTAACTTAGGCTTCGCAACACTAATTTTCAAACCTATTCTTACACTCTAAACTTTCAAAACCTCCAGAAATTCATTCGTGCAGTCCTGAGGTGGCTTTTATCCTTACTTTTCCTCTGGAACATGAGCCTCCCTCAAACAAACATGCAACATGCTGATGACTAGGTGTTACAGATAGCAGAAAATTCCTTTGAGACTGCTCAGTCAAAGATATAAAATTCACTTAGTCTGTTCGAGAAATTTTCTCAAAAGTCATGTTAACCCACTTCACCGCAAGTGTAGAATTGGTCATGCAGAATCAGAGGCAACGCTATGACGTTTCCTATTGTATTCAAAGTTTAATTATTTATTTACTATTTTTTCCCAGAGGCACTTCATATGGAAGCAGTGTTCGTGTAAACTTCGGAGGGGGCTCCTTCGATTGGAGATAGGGAGTTCTAGTGCCCTCTTTCGAATCGAGTCAAAAGTGATTGGAGGGCAGCCCCCCCCCCAAACGCCCTTTTTCCCCAACTACTTTCGATCAAAATGTTTAAGATAGCCATTTTGTTCAATATAGTTCAAAGGTAAAATAGCTATTCTTCCAGTTTGAACCCCCCCCCCCTCGGGGCAAGGGCTGTAAGTTATGGAAGTTGCTCATTGTGACCATTTAAGGTTTTTATGGAATGGGTGGTCGTGCAAAATTTGGAGAGGGTTCATTCAATTGGAAATCAGAAGTTCTAACTCCCTTTATAAGAAGCAAAGATACTCAAGAGGACAACCTGCCCCCCCCCCCCCCGCCTTTTCCCCCATGTACTTTCGATAAAAATTTTGAGATAGCCATTTTGTTCAAAATAGTTCGAAGGCCAAATAACTATGCTTCCGAGTTTGTCAACTCCCCAGCCTCCAGGGTAAGGGCTGTAAGTTATAGAAGTTGGTCATTGTTAACATATATGGTTTTTATGGAAGAGGTGACGTAATAATGTCGGAGGGGGATTATTCATTTGGAAATCAGAAGTTCTAGTGCCCTTTATAAGAGTCAAGACTGATTGGAGAGCAACCAGCCCCCCCCCACGCCCTGTTTTTCAGAAATAGATCTGATAAAAATTTTGAGATAGTCATTTTGCTTAAAAATAGTCCAAAGGGAAATTCACTATGCCTCTGGGGTTGACGTGGTTGACGTCCCACCAGCCCCCAGGGCAAGAGCTGTGAGTAATGCAAGTTGCCCGTTATTAACATATAAGGTTTTTGCGGAAGAAGTGATCATGTAAACTTTGGAGGGAGCTCATTCAATTGGAAATCGAAAGTTCTAGTTCAGTTTTTAAGAGTCCAAAGTGATCGAAGGGCAACCATCCCCCCCCCCTCCCACTCTCTTCCCAAACTTTGAGATGGCCATTTTGTGCAAAATAATCCAAAGGTCAAATAACTATGCTTCCGAGTTTGGTCCCCGCAACCCCTCGGGGCAAGGTCTGTAGGTTATGCAAATTGCCCAGTATTAACACATATAGCTTTTATGGAAGGGACGGTTATATAGACTTTGGAAGAAGCTCATTTGATTGGAAATAGAAAGATTTAGCGGCCTTTTTAAGAGTCAAAGGTGATCGGTGGGCAACCAGCTTCCACGCAAATTATTACCAAATGTATCAGATCCAAATTTTTGGACAGCCATTTTGTTCAAAATAGTTCAAAGGTCAAATAACTATGCCCCCGGGGTTGAAACCCTCTCCCCAGCCTCCGGGGCAAGGGCTATAAGTTATGCAAGGTGTCCATTAACCTATAAGGATTTTTATTGGAAAAGAGGGCATGTCTAATCCTAGGTCTCCAAAACACACTTTGTGCTTGGTAGTTGTAAAAAAAGGAAATATCAGCAACATCTAAAGAACGACCGAGGGCAGTAATTTAAAACTTTTAAGGTATGTTGAGGAGAGATTGGAGGGCGACCACCCCCTTGCCATTTTTAAGTTGCCCCCTCTGCTCAACACTGATCGAAATTTTGGAATTGTCATTTTGTTCAAAATAACCAAAAAGTCCAATAGCTACACATCCAGGGATATTATGGCCCCCATCCTATAGACCCGGGGCGAAGATTGTAAATTTTGTAATTTGTCCATTGTTTAAATGCAGTATATATCATTAGGAAAAGGGGATATTTTAATTCTAAGCAATATCCAAAAAGGCTAGAGGCATGAAGCTGAAACTTTGAAGAATGTTGAGGGGCATGTTATATTAAATCAAAAGGCGTGCATCCAGTTTATCAAAACGGAGGTTCTGCAATATTTTAAGAACAGTTGAGGGTGTCAAGTTGAACCATTCAGGACATATTCAAGGGGATGTTGAAAATTTGCCGGAGGGCAGCCAGCCCCCGACCATGCCCTTTTGGTTGCCTTACCTCCAAAAACATTTGACCAAAGTTTTGAAATAGAAATCTTGTTCATAATAGTCAAAAGCTCGAACAACTATGCCTATGGGGATGACATAACCTCCCACAGCTTTGAAGAGGGATCCGAACAAATAAAACACGCTGTATGCGTACTGGTTGCCAGAAGGAAGTACATCAATATCTAAGGAACGGCTGAGGGTATTAAGCTGGAAATTTTAGTGGATGTTGAAGTGCTATCAGAGGGCAGCCAGAACCCCTTGCTCTTTTAGATACTCCCAATTTTTAGATCCTTCCCTCATCACCGATCGAAATTTTGAAAAAGTGATTTTCTTCAAAAAAAAGTAAAAAATTCTAATAAATATGCCTCTGGGGATTGTCACTTTTTGCAATTGGCACTTTTTACATGCAAGATTTATCAGCAGGAAAAAAAGGAGGAATGTATATTCCAGGTGTGTTCGAAAAGACAAGGATATTAAGGTGAAACTTCAGGGAATATTGAGGGGCATTTTAAGCTAAATTTAAAGATACTATGTGCATCCTGTTCATCAAAAAGGTGTATCTGCAATATCACAAGAACGGTTGAGGGTATTTAGTTTAAAGTTTCAGGGCATGTTAAAAAGTTGTCAGAGGGCAACCAGCCTCCCTTGCATTCTCCTTTGAGCTATCCTCTCTCTAAAAATATCTGACCAAAATTTGGAATAGCCATCTTTTGTCAAAACAGACAAAAAGTCAAATTACTAAACTTTCAAGGATGATGTAACCCCCCAGAGTGGGTTTCGTAAGTCATAAAGTCGCCCATTGTTTATATACAAGGTTGATTATTGGGAAAAGGGGGGCATGTCTGATCCTGAGTCTCCAAAAAGACTAAAGGTTTAAGTTAAAAGCTTTAGAAAACTTTGAGGGGCATGTCAAACAAGATCAAAGCTCATTATATGCAGAAGGGTTGTCAAAATGACACAATAGCAATATCAAAGGAACGGCTAAGGGTATTAAGTTGAAACTTTAAAGTCATGTTGAGAGAGATGTTGAAAAAGGAACGAGTGCACCCCCCCCCCCCCTCCCCTCTTGTCCTTTGTGATGCTTGTCTTGCAACTGATAGAGATATTAAAAAGCCATTTTCTTCGAAATAGTCACAAAGCTATGTCCCTGGGGATGGCATGCCATTACAGCCCCAGGGCAAGGAATGTAAATTATGTAATTTGTCCATTTTTTACATGCAGGGTTTATCATTGTGAAACAGGGGGGGGGGGCATGTTTGATCCTCGGTTTTGCCAAAAAGGCCAAGGGTATTGAGGCAAATATCATTTGCAATATTTTAGGAATAAGTATGGGTATAAATTTGAAACTTTCAGGGCCACTACTACTATTGCTACTATTACGGCTGGAAATGAGTTTGGTTGTGACTGCAACTGTGACTAATTTCAACTGCGACAACATTCAACTGTGACTGCGATTTCTTGCAACTGCTACTATATCCACTTGTGACTATTTTTGGGGAATATTGAAGGGAATTTGGACTTAAAACTTTAATGTTTAATAAAACATCACTTTGATTTTTTGATAATTTGATGACACTTTGATGCTGAAAAACTTGAAACTTTGGCAACCAACAACAAACAGAAATTAATGAAAAAAAAAGTTTTTCAAAGAAAAGTAAACATCCATATTAAGCTTAAGATAAGCAGAAATTACTATTAAAGAGTAAATTAAACCCAAAACAAACAGAATTACATAAAAATTCATAACAAACAAATATACAACAGGTACTAATGTAAATGAATAAATAAATCTGAAAACAGACAAAAATTACAACAAACAAGAGTTTGACAACTGCCCCCTTCCCCCTCCCTTAACTATAAACGTCTAAAGCCTACTCTGTCATTTCTGTTTTATTGAAAGCAAATTATATCACAGATTGTTTCTTTTTTACTTACAACACTGACAATAAAGATAAAAATTACAGAAAAATAAAATCTTGAATTGCTGAGCTTTCAGCAATTAATAGTATTATATATCAAATATTCAGTTTAATTTTATTACTTCTTTCCAAGGACTGTTCAAGACACATATAGTTTTGGATAAAACGCAATTGAGACAGCAGGCTTTAGACTTCCACTGTTAAGGGAGGAGGAAGGGTGCCAAATTCTTGTTTGTAGTGATTTTTCTTCATTTTAAGTTGGATTTAAACATTCAATTTAAGTTTCACTTGTTTTAAGATTTATTTATTCATTTATATTAGCAGCTGTTGTTGGTTTGCTATGATTGTTTATTTAATTTCTGTTTTTTATGGGTTTTATTTATTCCTTAAAAGTAACTTCTGGTCATTTTGAGTTTGAATTATTACAGATATATTTTTCTGCTTGTCTTAAGTTTATTATGGCTCTTTTATTCTGTGAAAAACTTTTTTTTCGGGAAGTTTTTTTTTTTAATGATTTTAGAACTAAATGGCATCACAATCCCTGAGGCCAACAACATAAATTATCTACAGCTAATACTTGATCAAAAACTTAATTTCCAAAACCGCATTTACAATAAAATAAAAAAATGCTATAAAAAAAACTAGAGTAAACAAAAAGACTATTATAACACATTGAGGCTATAGGGAGAAAATACTATTTCAGTTTTATAAACGCTACATAAGACCTCAAATTGACTATGGGATCAATGTATATGGTGCTTGTGAAGACCAAACAGCAGAAAGTTGAAACCACACAAAATGACATTACCCACTTCATATTTTGTCTCAGGAAATCCATTAAAACTAACTTCCTGCATAAAGAGAGTAGACTATCAACTTTAAACAAAAGAAGAAATGTCCTCCCAAGTAAATATTGTGAAAGAATAAAATCAAATAGTTCATATAAATACTGCACAACTGGCTAAAAAATGCATCCATCTTTAGAGGCTTAGCTCATGATCTGGAAATGTTCAATGGAATCCCCAGTTCTTGCTATGTCCACTGCCCCCAAATTCCCCCAGACCCCCCACCCTGCAACTGGATACTCCCTTAAATAAAAATCGATAGGAGAAAAACGCTTACTCATATTGGAAAAAAAACTTGTTGTTTGAAAAATTTGTTGAATTCTCATATAGTTTTTACATAAAAATATTGCAATTGGTGATACAATTTTCGGTAATATATGTATTGTGTCAGATGAAATAAATACCATAAATATGGCCCTGGAATATGTTATAAACAGTTTTCTGCCTGGATTTAATTTAGAAAATATATTATTTGTCTAGATCCAATGTCAACCCTTGAGCTCCTAGATTTGGCCTCACAATACAAGTTAGACCTAGATACTTTTCACTGTCTAACACTCACAAATGCACTTGCTTTTAAGGATATGAAGACGTAGTTCCAATATATTCCAAGCCACTTAGGTATTATGGGTAATCATTGTGCAGATAAAATTACCAAAAATTTCCTAAATATTGACCAGCCAAGTAGGAGACCCATTGCCCAAAGAGATATCTCTTTGTGCAGATTATCAGAGGCCCCAGTGACAAATAGTAAATAGCCTCTGCCCATAAATTTTAACAGAAGAAGAACAAAAAATTGCACATTTCTTTGTGATCTGCAACTTATAACAATTAACACCATAGTCTAGACAAAAAGTATAAATATATACTTTTACAACAAGCAAATTTTACTTTTAAAGAAATGTATTGTTCAATAAATTATACTAAAATGAAGCTATTTTGGATCATGAGGCAACTTAAATCCCACCATGGTGGCTGTCTGTTCAACTGTTCTTTCAGTTTTACCATGATATTCAAGCCTTATCTCATGAAACTTTCTAGAGCTCTCAAAATAGCATCTCAAATAATCAGCAACATGCTTCAATTCTTGTTGAGCTTTGCATGTTTGCTCATCAGTCAGCTCGTTCCTTTTATATTCAGATGATATCAATGCATATAAAGGGGTTTTTCTTATATCTTTCACAGATGAAGCTTTCTTAAATTCTTGCAACAAGTTGTATATCACTGTTTTTCCACTGAGTGTCATATTGCAAGAGATTCAATGTTCTGAATAATCTCTGTTGTTTCTTCTTTATATTTAGGCTCAGGACAATTTTCCCAGACTGAATTGTCGTCAGGAATATTTTTCCTGAAAGTATGAAAACTCATATCATTAAATATATCACAAAACCTGAAACAATTGTCAACTTCTATCTCACTCAGGAATTGCAAAGCTCTAGTCATGTAGTGACAATCATTAGCCACTACCTTTTTAGTACTATTTGTAAAAATCATTTGGAAGCTATTGGCTAAAATCACTATATTTTGAATTTGGGTCTTGTCCCAGTTTGCCCAAAGAATATTGTTTGACAACGTATGTGGACAATGAGGCATATAAAAAAGTGTGGATGACGTCACTCTTCTTTTACCCTCCTCATTTATCCTAATAATACAAATTTCTAAATCCTCTAAAAAGCATATTTCCTCTTGAGTAAAAACTGGATCATAACAGTAGCATTTTATATTTAACTTGTTTTTCATTAGGACTAGCAATGCCAACTGATATCTGCTGTTGAGACATGACTGAAAATTTCCAAGACCATAACATATTATTTCTTGAAATGAAAATCTCAGCAGGGATGCATTGAACTTTTCATAGAATTCACTTAAACTCAGTTCATCTAAGCAACTTTGAAAAGACCTAAAAACAAAACAAGTAAAGTTAGAATAAATAATATTCCAATATTAGAACTGACTAAAACTATTTTTCAAACCAAAAGCTAGAATTGTTCTTCACTACCATACTATACTATATTATGAAGGTCCTATATTACATCCTCAATCAATCCAGATCCTATTAACTATAGTTATTGTATAATCTAACAGCCAGTAATTAAGCAGGGTATTTTGGAACTTTTTTCCACAAAGCTGAAACCCTCCATGGAAAACTTCCCATCCTGTATTCATTTAATAGAACCGAAAATGGTATATATTTATATCAAACAACATTCCAAACATTAACCAAAATATTGCAGTTTATTCTAAAGTAAGAATCCACAATCAAAGTGGGATTATTAAACAAGGCTATAATTATAGCCTTGTTTATTTTTATTAATATAATAAAAATAATTATTATATTAATAATTATAAAAACAGTGTGTATAATTTTACACACTATAATTATAGCATATATTAAACAAGGCTACTTGTGTATACCAATGAACAAATTAATTTTTTAGTTGAAGTCAAAATGCAAATTATGCCTGATGAGCATAGGGGCACACAGGTCAGATATCTGGGTAGGATAAGGTAGTTTCTTTACAAAGTAGAGGATAGGTCAAAAACCAAAAAGATATTTTAAGTCATGGTTTTTTGGTACAATCTCACAAGTGCATAAGACCTCACTAACCCCTCTCCTGTGGGTTCATTCATGATGATCAATGTATACAAGTTGATATTTTCAAATTTTTATTTGGGTTGTGCATTTTCTTAATGCCTTTTTAATTTTTGAGATTCTTATTGCAAAGTACAGTTCATGGTAATGTAAAGCAAAAACACAGAAGAGTAACTTCTTGCAGAATCATCAGAGAGGGGGGGGGGATAGCAACTGGCATATTGTCATTCCTGACTGTTTTACCAACTAAAATTTTGGTAAAAACAAAATTAACTAACAGTAGAGTCCACTAGACAAACTTAGTTGAGGACATTTCCCACTCACCCCATGTGCAATGCAGCAACTGCAACTTACTTAGCTTATTCAAAACAATATTTTTATTGAATATTTTCCACAATAACTTGTGCTAAACTGGATTTCTTGAGTCTACACAGCATAACCAGTAAAAGAAGCATAAAATAAAGAATATAATGGTATTATTTTTATTTTATGTTTGTTCTGTATATACCCAATGGGTATATAGGAGGGGGGTACTTTTCTGTTTCTTGATTACGTCTGCCTTTTGTTGAAATAGATTTAATGGCAAATAAGCAGCATCAAGAAAATAAAGAACTAGAAAATGTATAAAAAATATATATAATTTGTGCTATATGTTTGCATATTAGGGGGGGGGGGGGTAAAGCAAAGGAGATTGCATTTAGGAAGGTTATAAATATGCCAGGCTAAGTATTTTTGGGATTTTTTAAGTAGTTTTCAGAATTCTATTGGATCTAACTCTAGAATTGGGGATGCTGAGAAAGAAAAAATGTTTAGAAAACAATTCTTACTTCATAATATGTGGAATAATTGTAGTTAACACATTTTGACTACAGCTATACTATACTTTACCCCTAGTCCCCCCAATAATGTGCAAATATATAGGCTAGCCCAAATTATATACTTCCTGTGTATTTTGTGATGCATTACTTTGTTTCAACATGGATATCCTTCAATTGAATCAACTGTAATGAAATCAAAAACCAGAAGTCCTATTGGAAACATGTAATTTGGGCTATATATTTACATATTAGGGGAGAGGAGGAGTAAAGTAAAGTGGAACTGTAGTCAAAATGTGCAAACTATAATTATTCTGCATATTATGAAGTAGGCCTAAGAATTGATTTCTTAACATGTTTCCTTCTCAACAGTCCCAATTCTAGACTTTTACTGTAACCATAAAACCATAAAAAAAGAGCATAGCATTCAGTGTTGCCACTCAACCAATAGCATAAAGCAGTGCCAGTAAATGAAAAAACCAGTATTTTTGCAGTATCTTTTCTACCAAAACCCCAGCATAATTTATGGTATATTTTGATACCCATAATGCAAATATGTCTCCACTAGTGTCAACAAAAACTTACTTTTTAAAAGTAATTGTTTCCTTGCTATTTTTCTAGCAAATGGATACTATTCTTTATTATTTTTTTTTAAGTGGTAGATTTTGCCATGGGCTTTGATCAAGAAAGGTAGAATAAGAGTGAAAAGAGACATCCTCCAGATACCCACCCCATATATAAAAGGGCAAAATAGTCCCCAATGATAAATTTATATCTTTTTCCCACTTTCTGGCACTCTCACCCATTCTTCATCACTAATAGCTTGTCCAGACCATCCATTCTCTAGAAAATTGGGAGCAGGATAATTTACTCTTTTATGTTTTAAACTAGATTAAAACTTTATTTATCAATATTAGTTTCATTTTTGGCGCTTTCTCCAGAAATACTGTGTATACTGTCGTTTTGTCCCATTTTTCTATTTTTGGATCCTCTGATATACCAGCCTTGAAAATGAAAAAAAGAAACAAATGTGCCGGACTACACTTCCAGTCTCCTGCCAGATCTTTTTTTTATTTAAGGGAAATAGACAGTTTGACAAACTCCAAAAGACAAGAATGCTGGATTGAAAAGTTTTTGCAGGCTCCACAAATATCCAAAATAACATTCTCAAACCAAATGCTCATTTTTTTCCTCTTTTAAGCTTAGACACTTTGTGCTACAGAAGTAGTTTTACACAACTTACTTCCCTAAAATATATTTCAAAAAATTATTGTAAAGAATAATATAATTTGTAGTGATGCTTTTCAACAATTTTCAACTTTTAAGAGAGCACATTATTTGCTTGCTTGAAAAAGAATCCTCAGCATGGCTTGGTTTTTGATTTATCAGCATATTTTTACTCCTTCTATTGCCCCAAAGCAAAGAAGATTGTGACTCCTTTGTCTACATAAGTGCATAAACTTTCTTTCTTGACCCCCCCCCTCCTTCTCTACCAACGCTTGACTCCATCACCAGGACAAATCCTAGTTAAAATGACTGATTGAAATCAAATGTTGAAGGTATTTGGAGACATGAGAACTATGTTTGAAAAGATTGCATCTAGCTTCATGTNTGGAGACATGAGAACTATGTTTGAAAAGATTGCATCTAGCTTCATGTGCACTTACTGGGTTTGTGGTTACATTAAGGCCATTTTTTTATACCAAAAGTAACTCTTAAAGCTTTTATGGGAGAAATAAAGTATAATGACCAAAAGATGTGGCATTGTCTGAAAAAAGAGAGGGAAAAATAGAAAACGAAATGGCTAACTAAAGAGCATCACTATGATCATGACTAGATTATAAAGACAATTATCATATTAAAGATACTAAAACTTTAAAAGGAATCATTTGCATAGGTAGACAAAGGTTACTCAGTATCTGACAGCATGGTCATGCTTGTCAAGACCTAAATTGTCTGCACTGCTTAAAACGTTTTGATTCACAGCAGTGCTGTCACTTGAGGTTGCTTTACCATTCACTTGAAGTACACATTTAACAAGTCCCAGTTTTAGCTCCCCCTTGTCATGGCTCAACCTACCTTTTCACTGATGGTTCAGACCACATTCCACTTTTAATGTCAACAAAAGAGTTAGCAAATGAATCTGCTGACGTTTTATTGAACTAAAATGATTTTGCTGATGTTTTATTGAACTAAGATGATTTTCCATGTCAGTTTTAACTTCCTCTAAAAAATAAAAAATGTGCTCAGCAATGACATTTGATGTTGGCAAGAAAAAAATATTGTATCAATTTTGAATTGTTTGGAAACATTACTGCTCTGGTTGCAGATTTTAGTGTAAGGATATGGCATCAATACACCATAATGTCAGAGTTGTTCAAATTTTCAAGATTCAAACCTTCAGATAAAGTTACACTCAATATGAAATACCATTTCTGGTCCATCTTTATCTTATTCCATATGCTGGAGGTATAGCACTAAAAGAGTTACTGATTACTAGGAACTGTTAGCTTGTAACTAGAGGGGTCAGAAAATAGAGGAAGTCATTTATCTTTTCAGAGAAGCAAAAATGATCTAGAATTGGTTTGATGTTCATATATGAGGGACCTTTAATAAAAAAAAGAGTTCAATTACAACATGTGAGTATCCCACAACTTGAGAATACTCCATGTAGAGTTTTCAAATGAAAGCCAACAGGTGGGAGCCACAGCAAGCAATATGTGTTATTCCACCCAAGTAAAGACTCAGATATTTTCATTTGGATCTTGTCATTTTGCACTGTGTCAAAAGGGATTGCAAAAATTTTTTGCATTAATCTTCTAGACTCTTAGATTTTTTTTTTTACAATTATGACTTGCAACCAGGGCATATTAATGACAGCTAAATTTCACAACTGTAGCCCATGGTTATTTTTCTTCAACAAACCTCTTAACTAAGTGATTTATTCCCATCAGTGGTGCAATCTCCAATCTAGTTTTGTATGGGAGCACCTGTCTTCTTAACATAGTCCCTCTCTCCAACCAACTAACTGAAAATAACAGATAGCAATCCCTGATTACACTCTAACAGAGCAAGTAAATCTACCAGTAAATCCATTATGGCATTACAGAAACTGACACAAACAGAGTTGTTTGGCTATAGACTGATTTATTGTCTAGTCAAGATCCACAGAGAAAAGGTTAGTATTTAGGTTGACAAGAAGCTTTTCATGAAACTGAAATGCCAGAGCCTGTTGAACAATGATTTTTGCTTTTATTCTAATCAAACTAACATGGCTCAGCAAATCTGGCCATGGCATACTTTTCACAAACTTCAGCAAGTTGTCAGTGACCAACCATGAAACAGCCTAGGCTACATGAAGGAATAAGTGGTTTATAACCTACTTCCTCTTGACAGCACCTCTGCAACTTTGCATTCACATTTGATTTGAATGAATAATATGCAGTAAGAAATCAGTTTAAACAACAGATAATTTTCTAAATTTTGGAATGTATGTTCTACAGGAAATGAGTGTTAGCCTATATTTGAATACACCTTACCTTAATCCCCTTAATCCATTTGAGAGCTTTAAGGTCCTCTGGACCTGTAGTGCTCTTGAGTTGACAACTCCCAATTGAATCTCCACTGCCTCTTCTCCCACTCCTTGTCAAGGTGGCATTTGAAAGACTGGATGGAGGGAGCACTGACAGTTGAGTCCTTCAATTGATTCTAATAATTTATGACTCTTCTTGAGAAGTACATTTGACAGGTTCTTGATTGGGATCTTAACTTTGGCAGCTTCTTGGAGTGTCCTCTTGTGTAATGATGGCTGGTGCTATGACTGCTGCTAAAGATGGTAGAGTTTTCTTCTCAAAGTTTGTAAGTCAGCATCATATTGCTTGCAAACATCTGTAGATGAGGGTAGGTAGCTTAGGTTGCTTGAGGTGGTTCTCATATGGAGTTTATTTTAGACTTTTCATGCATTTTGTTGCTCCCCTCTGAACATTTTTGATGAGCCTTACATCTTGCCAATAAGAAGGACCTGCAAGGCACATGCCAAAATCAAAATGGGGTCTGATGAGAGCTTTATATAATTTTATGAGTATTGTTGCCTCTTGGCTACTGATGGTCTGTTTTAATAGGCCAATGCTGGAATTTGCATGGGAAACAACATGCTGAATGTGGCTGTGGAACTTCAACTTGTCATCAATGATGACACCAAGGTCCCTTTCTTCTTTTCTGTTCTCTAGATTGTTTTGTTTTTGTTTTAGCTTGTTTTTGTGATGGGATTCTAAATTGAGTAGGTAGCCATTGGGTTGTTAGGTTCAAGGTGCAAAATACAGCATTTAATTGTATTGAATTGAAGGAGCCAGTCTTGAGTCCAATCCTGTAGCCTGCCTATATCATGTTGAATGGTCTTTGGATTTGCAATGCTGAACAGTTTGGCATCATCAGCAAACAAATGCATACTATTATCTACATGATTGAAAATGTCATTGATGTAAAGCAAGAAAAGGGTTGGGCCTAGTACAGTTCCCTGTGGTACCCTGCTCATTACCATGGCCTCATGGGAGTAGATTGGCTGGCCACTCAACAATACAGTATACAATACTATTGTGAGTTCTAATATATTTGCTCTTGGAAGCATGTTAATTACATTAGAAGCAGAGAGCAAACATGTGTCCCTTTTCCTGTATGGTGACCTTACTTAGTATATATTCAGTGATAAGTTATTTTGCAGTATAAATACACTGATTGAAGTCATTTCACAGTATAATTAGAAAAAAGTGTGGCATTTATCTTAAAATTGTGGTATTATACCACAAAATACAATATAAGTGGCCACACAGATAGTAATAGCCTAGCAATCTAAAAATGGCTCTTTTTGATCTAGCATGTCTCCTGGAGAGCTGCTATTCTGGTAATTTACCTAAAAAGCAAGGGATAGATTTATTGCATAAAGGGTAGGGTGCAATGTCAGAAATACAAATATGGCATTTGGAAAGAGGAATCATAGCTATGGTACTAGGCTACTTAGGTATAAGTGCATGGTTGGTCTACTACATAAGGAAACATCTTAAGAAAACAGTTCTTACTTCATAATATGCAGAATAATCCTAGTTAATATATTTTGCAGAGGGACAACCTTTATCTTCACTTTGTTCACTGTTGTCCAATTTTTTTTTAACAAAATCCTGAAAAATAAACATGTATTCAACTGGATTTTTTGTTTTCAAATACTCTGTGATACAAAACTGGAAATACAAGGAAATAGTGAAGAAAAAGGTTCTCCCCCTGCAAAATATGTTAAAAAGGATTATTCTGTAGGCCTATAACAAAGTAAGAATTGCTTTCTTAACAAGTTTCCTTAGCCTATGTAGCCTAGTGGACTAACCCTGCACTAATAACACCTAATTCTATTTAGGAACATCTTTCCTTCTGAAGACCCAATCAAATCTCCAGTCTATTTCGGGAATTGGTAACAGGTACATTAGCCTACCTCATTCAACCTAGACCAAAGTAGCTTATTTCCTTTACAAAGTGAGATTAGCCTGGGCTATCATTTTTCCTGTCTAGCAGAATTTGACAAGAAAGATTCCAGAAGAGATAATCAGCTACAATGAGCTAATATGACCTATTGATAAAATTATGCTCAAATAAGACTATTACCCCTTCAATCTGTCTTTCTCCAATGTTTTTTTCTTTTTTCCTTTTCTTTTTACAAGTCGAAAATGATCCATTCTGCCAAGTTACCACAAAAGCAAAAGAATTACGATTATTTCGGCTACGTTCTCAACACCAAAAGATCAAATTAAAAAAAAATAAATTATTCCACAAATTCTTGTTTCGGCCATCATTCTAAAAAAAAGCAGAAATTGTTGTGAAATTAAACTAGAAAACTCCTGGGAAGTTCCACAAAATATTGCATTTTAATTGGCTTGAATATTATTGAAACAAGTCTAGTTGTTATCGGAAGAACAGTAGTTGAATTACAATATGTTTACTTACAATATGTTTTCTTCGCAAAGTAAAAGGTCCATATACACCAAGGACTTTTTAATGACCTTCTTTCACCTCTTTATTGATTTGCTATAGAACAGGGTCTTGATTATGAATTGATAAACCAGGCGATTCTGGTAGTAGACACTTAAATTAGAAGAAGGAAAGCTAGTTAACTAGTTTCTTTTTTTAGTATATCAGTCGATACTTCAAAAATTATTTTGTCATTATGGGTGTTGAAAAAATTCAGAATCACACAGGAGAACCATGATTTATTACTTAGAGCAAAGACACTTGAGTGCTATAGTCTTCACCCACTGGGGCTGGCAATAAAAAAAGACATGTTACGTGGTTTCATCAGCTGAGAGTCATGTACGACACAAAAGAAGAAGGTCAATCCCCAATTAGATAGGTCATTATTAAGTAAAAGACCTTTCTGATTTCATCCAAAGATATGAAAGAGCTTGATCTCTTTGGGCAAAAGGAAATGATTACTGTTGGTTACGAACTCTTCGTATTCTTTTTCTGATTATACCCCTTGTAATGAGATTCATAATAATGCTTGTGGTTAAGGTTTAATACTTATATCATTAGGAATTTATCTTCGATTAACTTTTGACTCTATATTTAGAAGCTGTCTTCTGATAGTTTTTTAGATCATTATTGTCAGCTATTTTATTGATCTTGTTGAGCGGGGATACAGCAGATAGGGAATTTGTTAAACTATGGATGTTTTTAAAATAATTACAATATTTTATAAGTACTTCTAAAGCAAGGAGGATAATATTCAGCTCAGAAGATAAAATAGAAGATCCAAATGGGAGGGGAGAATAAAGATCGAGGCTCAGAGAGGATATACATGCAGCTGACCCTACTTTCTCGTCTTGTATAGATCTGTTTGTATAAATCTTTATATTATTAAGATGATTCTTAAGCGTCCGTTCTAAAAAAATACGCTGGGACAATGATTTTGGCAGCAGATTTTGTTCCTGGGAATGAGATCAAATTGCAAGGATTCATTGAAAGGATAAGCATCGATAATTTCTTGACTCCCGTTTAGGACCTCTGATAGAAAGAGACTCCAGAACGAGCAAGTGTTGGGGTAAAGAGGCTTCTTTAATAAAGCATATCGATATACTACATGCTTACTGCCGTGTGGCTGAGTTTTTCAAAAATATTTTGTTTATGACTTATTTATGTATCTATGAATCTATCATAAAAACGTAAAAGAATATAGACTATAATAAAAATCAGCATAAATACCAAACCACATCACAAAAAAGTATTGCGGAGATGAATGAAACAAACTACTGCTTTAATAGGCCAGATGCACACTGGCTTTTCGTTCCGTTCATATTGGTATGGAAAACCCACTGAATTTATTTACATAAAGTATAGTTTCAACTAGTTCGTGTAACTTTGGTTACTTAGGAAGTTGAATATTTTTCAAATTAGTGATAGTTACTTGAGAAATTCATTATTACCTGTAATCAAAAAATGGCGTCAATTGAAAATATGATAATTGTTTTTTTTTTTCGAAATAGAATAGGCCATATATGTTCAATCCAAAGAACGAAAATTGTAAGGAAACTTTCCAAGATGGGCAGTTCATTTAGAATTTTGCCGTGGCTACTATGTAATTTTAGGTATATGGCCTTTTAATGTCTCAGCTTTTTTAGTTTAGAGAATTAAATTTTACGAATGGGTCTATGAAATAGTTAAATTGTAAAATATTTTTAGCAAGTCTGAAGTATGAGCTAAATTGTTTGATAAGTAAGTCAACACACCTGTTACTGGCTGGATTCATTTTCTCTTGCACCTATATGGGTTTTTTTGTTATCATTATTAATGTAAAACTATAGTCAGACAATTCAAGGATTTCAAAGGATTTTCAGTAGTTACTGGTAGGTGCTATAGAAAAACAATAGAGGCCAAGTTCTGCAACAATGTGTGGCACAATTATGCCAATTACGAGTTTGGTGGTGAGGTGACCAGTCATGTGGCATTTAAAACAGAGATGTGGTAAATATACCAATTCTTCAACTTGAAGTCGTTCGTGCCAAATTTTCATTGAATCTCTAAGAAAAGCTTCTTGTTTTTTATGTGTCAGGTAATATACTTGAATGTGTGTGACTCGCCTGACTATTCATTTTAAGGGCATTTAGGAATTAGTAGCTTCGTGAATACTTTTCAATGTCATCTGAAATTTGCTTAACCACAGAAACAAAGTGTGGCTTCCTCAGTGAAAACCCTGAGTGGTGGTTTCCATCCATTTTTCCATGTTTGCTTTGAATGAACCACAAGTTTCCATTTGGTTTCGAATCGGCGTACTTCGATTATGTCGTGTTCAGGGCATGGACAAAAGCTATCAATAAAGGCTTTACGCTTAGTTGGGCCATTTAAGTCTTCAGGAGGGTGTTTTAATACGACGAAATAGGAAGGTCTCTGGTGTCTATCTTGAGCAGGTTGCAACGCGTCTCAGAGACTAACTGGAGAGCGACACACGCTTTTGTTAGAACCGCCTATTTAACTAGAAAGTTCCTTGAATTTTGATATTACGGTGGCACAAACTTTTTCACGCACAGCAGGTACTTCACATGGACAGAATATAACAAATTTTAGTACTGGATTACTTAGTTTATTGCTGGGACTAGCATTTTACGCATGTCCATAGTATTGTCCTCATCTTTGGTATGCAAAATCTTTAAAGTTCGGATATTCAGCTCACTATGAGGGTCTTTTATTCTTGTACTATTGTATCATGAACGAAATGGCCCAGGGCATTTTTCGCTGTCGGGTCTATTATATCCCGTCTGTTCGGGATCTAATAAACAATTCGTAACTGGGCTAATAATTAACCTTTCAGCAATACCGTTCATTCTACAAATACAAAAGCTTAGCTAGTTATTCATAACCGAAGTCCATAGGCAGTCAATCGAGTGGAAAAAGAAATCTAGATCACAGAATACCAAATTAGGCTTATGATCAAGTGTTCCAGAATGCTTGGTCAAAAGCCTACTGAATTAATAAGTTTATAGAAATCCAATCAAACCAGGTGTTGCCACTTTGGACTCTAAATAAACACCGACAGGAATCAGTTTCTTCTATGGGTCTCAATCCAGACACATCTTTCGATTAAGACAAAGAAGTATGCTTTTGAGGGCCCATAGGTAATCAGATGTTAGAATTCTGTAAAGATGTAAGGATGTTGAAAGACGATGGAGGGCAATACTCAAATATAGATTGTATATGCAGTTTTGAAAGTCAAGTGTCATTTTGTAGGCATCCTCGTTTGGTGTCAACTAGTCTTTTTCACATAAAAAGTTTCTGATTAACGGTAGATATCAAAGATTGATTTGTTCACACCGTAATAGTCGAGAATCCATCCTTAGAAAAAGTACCTTCACTATATTACAAAATAGGATCTAACTAGACATTATTTTAGTCGGTAATGGGAGATCTCTTTCACAATTAGTAAAAACAACAGTATTATTGTGGTAAAAAATACGGTTATTATTTTTACTAATTGATATAGGGAGACCATAGGCTATCTATAAATTGATCTTGCATTTTGTTGAACAAATCTTTGAAGTAGGTTATTGTCCATCCCAGGTTTGCATATTATCTTATCGTCAACATAAAAGACAGGCGTCAGATGTTATACTTCGGGTTCTGATACACATAGGATGAGTAGGAGAGGGCTCGAGATATCTCCATAAGGAGGGCCCCTGGTAATGAAAAAGGCTCTCTTCTGCCTCATTACTTGAACATAAATACTTATTTCGGTTATAAAACCGTCAAACAGTGAAAAAAATGAATGAGTTGACGAATTCAAGATTTGTTAGAATCTCCAGTCCATTCAATGCTCTCAGTCGGATAAGATCTTATTTCAAGAGCCAGTTAAATAATTTCAAGTGAACAATATACCTGTGTGACGCAATCAATTTATTTTTAACTATCTTCTTAGCTAGTACTTACTAATTTGTATGATGGGAAAAGGAAAGAAAGGGCAAATTGAATTGAAATCATCTCGCGAATCTACTGATTCTAAAACCATACATGACTCAATCCAAAATCTTGCAGCTAGTGTACAACAGATTTTATCAACTGTTAAAATTATTCAAGATGAAGTGCAAGGTCTAAGGAATGAAATAACAGAAATTACATCTGAAATAAGGAGTGTATCCTCCAGGACCCTTACATTGGAAAGCTCAAGTCGAGCTTATGATGATGCTATCTAAAAGTTAAAAGAGGAGGTTAAAGATATATCGTCAAGCAAGTCGGTTGATAATTCTAGACTCGGGCCACTTTCAAACTAAATATTAATGCAAGAAAATGCTGAACGGCAAAATAATATTATTGCATAGTATTTAAAGTGTTCGTCAAAAGAAGAGAGTCATGATAAAATTGATGAACTATTGTTGGAATTACGTGTTCGATGTGATTTCCAAATCACGGAACAAAATGATAAATTTACCGAGTTCATACTTAAAAATACAAGTGACAAATATTTGGTTTTGCAAGCAAATAGAAAAATTAGAGATTATGATTTCAGAAAAGAAATAAAGATTGAGAATTTTCATATTTTCTCAAAGGTTTACTTAACAGGTGATGTCAACAAATCAGTCCGGGAAATTAGATCATCTCTTATAAAGAAGAAAATTAGCTCAAACAGAAAGGTTCACAAGCCTGGATCCCACCAGTAGTTCCCCCTGCGCAGTGCTACTTCGATGAATTTGGCGTCAAAAAGAAATTAGATTGATTCAAGTTTTGACGGGTTGACTATTGTGAATATGGATTCTGTGGTTCGGTCGGGAAATAACTTTTGTTCTGTTTTTCTTATTTTGTTTGATTTGTCGAGTGTAACTATCTAACCTTTGTATGCTGATAAGGGGAAAAATTCCTTTTTTTTATCAATATCTAGGTGTTATTTATTTTATTATGGCTCACGGCAGAGTGTTATGTGGTTTTCCATAAGAAAAAGCCCATTCGGTGCGATTTTCAATGTTTTTCGTTTCTGGTGGGGGGAGACTTTGAGGCTATCTTATTGCGTGGCACTAAATTATTATAATGGGTAGTGATTTGAATGAAATCCCGTTACCAAGGTTAGAGGAATTAGAAAGAAGGTCAGTTTTATTTAAGCCGGTTTTTTAAGATCATTTAGCTCATGAGATTGATGATATTTCACATTCTTTTAATATTCCACCGAATAAATGTGTATTTTGTAATCAAATAAATAAAAAAAATTCTTGTTCAAGGAAGATATCGTTTTGGAACTGTCGGGGATGGGTGAGCGGACGGGGTGTGATTGAGAAGTTTTTATTTGATTCGGGCACTGATATTTTAGACCTTTGTAAGAATTTCCTATATAAAGTTTCTGTAAATAAAATTGATGTAAAAAATTAACAATTTTTTCATAAAAATAGAACCCATCAAAAACAGGATATCTTAGCTGTGTTAATTAAAAATTGTATTCCTGCACGAATGAGAGATGATTTTTTACAGTTTAATATTGAAATGAATTTTGACTGTTGTGTAGTTGAATGTTTTTTTGCCTAATAATGAAAAACTCTTAATTGTAGTGATATACCCCCCCCCC
>JAQQPU010008658.1:6661-34995 GCA_029168905.1 Artemia sp. Kazakhstan ARC1039 | reverse complement strand
TGTATAGTATAGTAGTTTTTTTATTTATAAGTGGCTCGACGATACATAAGAAGCATAAGATACATAAGAAGAGAAAGAAAGGAAAGGAAAGTTAAGGAAAGGAAAAGAAAGGAAAGTTCATAATTCTAAAATATTGTTTTAGGATTAGTAATTTTGTAATCAACGCGTAATTTAAAGAAATGGTATTGATTTCTTAAGCAAATTGATGATGTCTATTATAAGAGTTAACATCTATGAATACGACAATTGGCTCATTTTTTTAAGAATTCCGAGGTGGGTGATAACAAATTCGAGGGTAATATTGTTACATAGATGTACCGAATCAAAATTGTAAATAATGAAGATGACACACTCTCTTGAAACTAGAGTTATGCAGGGGATTTGTCGGTGGTGAATTATCCACGGGAGAAATTTTTTCAAATATTTTTAAATTTAAAAATACAATCTTAATTAATACTCGGGGGAAAATTTCTGCGGGACGAATTTCCTGCTGGAAGGAGTTTTTTGCAGAGAAATATTCTGGGGGAGGGGGGATTTCCTTGAGTTTACTTGCTTTTGAGCTTGCAACAAGGCAAGAAGTTTAAGCTAGTTTTACATAAAAAGTATCTAAAGAACGATTTATGTGAGAAAACTCTAATCAAATAATGTAACTATTTTTTCTTTTACAATTTTAGGGGTCGTGGACAGTGAAGATATACCATTGAACTTGAGTAGGGAGCTTCTTCAAGATGGTGCCATAATAAGAAAATTAAGAACAGTGTTAACAAACAGAATTTTAAGATTTTTGAATGACAAAGCCAACAAAAAGCCAGAAGAATACTTCGAGTTCTACCAAGACTATGGATTATTTCTGAAGGAAGGAATAGTCACTGGAACTGAACAAGTTGAAAAGGTAGCAGCTCCATTTATTACCACCATTTACTAAATTCACAAAGAGTAAAAGGTTTGGGCAGGGTCGTATCTTGGATTTTTGTCGGGGTTTTGGGTTAAAAATGGATTTTTTCCGGAGGGGATGTTACAAACAAAAATTTAAAAAACGCATAAAAAAGTTTGTTTATATTTATTTTTATTACGTGTTTACGACTCAGACAAATATTTTGGGAGGCCCCCCCCCCCCTGGATGAGAGCTTGGGTTTGTGTTTTATTTTGAGTTGTTTATTGTTGAGGTTAATGTAACCTGTGTAATGTTTGGTATTTTATTTGTCTGCAGTCCAAAGGTTTTAATGTTTCAACTCAAGGCAACGGTTTTGCTATGATTCGGTAGCTGAGATTCATTTATCCATCTACCTAATTATATTTTTGAAAATTGCCTTGCATTTTTTTACTGAAAGATACCTTAAAACGCATGTAAAACATGGTCAATCGTAAAATTTTCCAGTTTTCTAAGCTATTAAAATTTACGTTTTCTGAGATTGAAGGATACGTCGAAATGCATGAAAAAAGATTAAATTGGATTTTTTTTGTATTTTCTAAGCTTTTATTTTTTTTCATTGGGGAATATGTCAAAAGGCACAAAAGATGGAAAAGTTTTACAATTTCTAAACTCCTAAAGTTTTTTTTTCTTGTTAATCAAATAAACTTTTTGCACAAAATAAGTTTTTCAAAAAAAAGTAAAGAACTCCATTAAACCAAAAATGAACAAAAAGAGAGTCAAATAACCTACCGAGCATACAACTACCACAAATCAGTATCAATAAATAAATGAAACCCAAAACAAACAGAAATTAAAATACGTCAAACTGAAAACGAGCAGAAATTAATCTGAGTAGGGTTCTAAACACTATGCTTTATGAAATCCAGAATTCACTAGCCCTTTGAATTTCCTATCAAATGAGCCTTTTTTGAAGTTTCTACGACAACGCTTTCTATAAAAATCTTATATGCCCCCAGGGCATAACTTACAACCCTTGCCCTGAGGACTGTGGGGGAGTGTCCTCCTCAAAACATAATTTCTATGTGGAAATCAACTACGCTGAACAAAATGGCTATCTCAAAATTTTGATTGGATGTGTTTGGGGAAATGGTGGACGTGGAAGGGGTGTTAGTTGCCTACCAATCACTTTCGACTTTTAAAAAGGGCACTAGCGATCCAATTTCCAGTCGAATAAACCCTTATCGAAGTTTCTACGACAACTCCTTCGATATGAAGTGCCCTGGTCTAAAGGAAAAAAAAAATACATTGTGCCAACATCGTTCTTTACTTAGGCAGCGCAATTGCGCTGCCTATGACTGAAGATTGCTAATGGCTAAAAGACATGGCTAATGGCTAAAAGACATGGCTATGGCTAAAAGACATGGGAAAAAATTGTAAAAAAGGGAAATTTTCCTATTTTCTAAGTTTTTTTTTGTTTTTGATTGAGGAATACGATAAAAGGCAGAAAGAAAATAGTAAAGTTGCCTAATTTCTAAATTCAAAATTTTGTTTTTCTTTAGAATGAAGAATACGTTAAAAGCCATGACATTTTTTTTTACTAAAATAGGAAAATTGTCCCACTCTCTATGCTTTTAAAATATTCATTTTTTATACTGAATAAGGCATTAAACAGGCATGAAAAACATGGGAAAATAGTCCTATTTTTTAAGCAAGTTTAGACCATTCTCTCAAGAAAGTTCTAAGCAATGTCATATTTGTGGCAGTGAATGATGAATGGATAGACCTATGCTGATGAATCCAATATTATAAGTATCTTGTCCTTTTGTTGTAAGTTGAGCTGTAGACAAAACCACATGCTTCTCGGGGAACATAAATGTAAATGCTTATTAATTGTTTGCTATGATTTTAATATTTGAATATCAAATTTTTCTAAGCTGAGTAACTAAAACAAAAATGAAAAGAAACTATAAAAACTATTCATAGTTACTTCATTGACAAATAACGTATTTCAAACAATAGGCTTTACGAAAAATGTGGTTCAATACCGCTTTCTTGGGCTATAATGAAAGGAAGGTCGAGATGGCTAGGGCACGTTGTGAGGATGAAGAATGACAGATTGCCGAAGATTGTTCTTTTCGGCCAACCGTCTAGGGCTAAACGGAAAGCAGGTCGTCCTCGTCTGGGGTGGGAGGCCGTCATAAAGAAAGATTTAAAGGAAATGGGAACTTCGTGGGAGGGTGTAAAAAAGGAGGCTTTGAATAGATTGGGATGGAGGAGCGTGCGTAGCTGTGTTGGCTTCAGGCGGCTTGGTGCTGCGGTGAGTATATCAATTTCTCTGGATCTGATTAACTTAATACTCAGTATTGTAGACAGTATTGCCAACTACAGTTGGAAATGGACTCATTGCTAGGCTGACATTTTAAGATTTTTGACGCTGATTTTCGGGGGATAGTGTCCCAAATTAATTTTGAGGCAATATGTTGTCTTATTCACATACAAAATATTCACAGTAGGTTTCGTATACAACTGTAATATGTGACTTAAAATACACGAGTTACGTATGATATCACAATATTGATGTGCCTATCAAGTGTATATGTGCGTGTTTTGTTTGTGTATGTACCCTTTCCTTTACACTAGAAAGCAACCGATATTAATCAATCTAGAAGCATGAAAACTAGAATAGTTGTCAAACCACAAGAATGGACGGAGCCTATTGCTGTTTGTTACTACTTGGAGTTTGAATACCAAATTTTCTTAAGCTGATTAACTTAATGGGTAGTTTTCTACTGCTGTATTGCCATTCGGGGATTGTAAAAGGAAACATCTGCAGGTCAGAACTTAAACTTTTTTGGGGTTACTTGACATCGTTTTTAGCTGGTAACTGCTTGTGGCAACTCTGCGCAGGATTGGTTATAAATCCGACAAGACTAATGACCAATTAATTTAGTTTCTCACTTGAGTAAATACTTGTGAGACGCTACGTGGTCTCAAATTAAATTTGAGACAGCATAGTGTCTNTGAGACGCTACGTGGTCTCAAATTAAATTTGAGACAGCATAGTGTCTAGTGTCTCATGTGGTGGCCGGCGTGTACCCTCCCCCGCGGAAAATATCCCACCGTGGGATATTTTAAGCTTTCCAAATTTGAGAATTTTATCTGAGTTTTATTTTTTTATTTTCCGTAGGGGGAAAGAAATTTGTGTATCTTTCAGCTTAACGCGAGGGAAGACAAAGACAAGTGACACAATAGATGGAAAATATAAAGTTTGGGCTATATATTTTCACATTAGGGGGGGGGGGGAGTAAAGTATAGCGGGTCTGCATGCAAAATGTGTTAGGTACAATTATTCTGCATATTATGAAGTAAGAATTGTTTTCTGAGTTGAAACTGTCCAAATACTTTACCCCAAATACATTGGTTGTTAGGTTTATGTTCAATTCAAAATATATAATATATAATATATAATAATAAATATATAATATTGCATGTCGATCTAAGTGTATAAGTGCCTGAATGTGTTTTTGTTTGTATCCACACTTCTTCCATTACACCGGAAATAAGCTGAATGAACCACACTGGAAACGTGAGTGACTGTGTATACAGAATAGCTTTCGAACCATGAGAATGGACAGAGGCAAAAAACCGAAAGCGAAAACCGGAAAGAGAGTACCTGAAAAGAAGCGTGTAAAGGCCAAAAGCTGAAGGTTTCGACCAAAGAGTATGGTAACTTAAAGAGTGCGAACTGGTGCTGGTGTCGACAAAAAAGACCATTAACGTGGCACTTGGGTTTTTTTTCCACTATAATACTAAGAATAACTAATTTAATTTGTGTAATAGATAAAATTAGTGTAGTAGATTTAGGTATGCCTGATCTCAGTTCCTGGCAGAAAAAAGATTACAAATCTATATGTTCTCTATATGTTGATAAATGTGATTCCTCTTTTTTAATGTTAAGTTTTCTTCTAGATCAGCACTTAGTTGTCAAAATTTGTTATACCTTTTCTTGATTCAATTAAATTGTTGAGAATACCAATTATGAGTAGGCTAATTAACCCTTTCTACAACTCACGTTAATTACGCTAATTACACAACCGAGAAAAGCTATCAGCTCTTCTCCCCTATAAGGTTTGCATTATGTTTATTTGCTATTCTTTACTGACCAGTGGCGGATCCAGGCTTTTTTTTGGGGGGGGGGGGGAGGGGGAGGCACAAAACAGGTTGATCCGATAAACTTGCCTTAGAAACAAGTTTAATTAACGCAAATTTGCGCTAATTAAGTAAATTACACTACAATTACAAATCTTGAAAAAAATGCCAAGTATCGCCAAATTCTAGGTGGGGCTGATGGTTTTTTTTTGGTCGACACTAGTGCCAGTTTATACTCTTATAAGTTACCCATAGTCTTTGGTTTCGACAATTTTCGTCAATCGTTGACATTCTGTGTATCTGAAATTCCCAAACTTCTGAAATAATTGCAAAAAACCATTTGCTGAGCTGCATTCTAAGGAAGAATCAGCAGGACAATGTATGTTCAATCATCCCTCGATCCTCCTGATCTATATTATCCTGCTAATCTTCCTTTTGAAAACAGCTTACTAAACGGTTTTCGGCAATTACCTCAGACTTTTAAAAGTGTCTGATACGGCCGTTAGACATGGCAGCGATTATGTCTATTGTTCTCGTTTTTTGTTGCTATAATTTTAGCTTATCCGCCTGATCAAAAATTATGTTTCTTTTTGCTAGGAAGAGATTGCAAAGCTTCTTCGCTATGAATCCTCTGGCATGCCACCCGGTCAAAAGGTTGGTCTAGCCGATTATTGTTCCAGATTGCGTCCTGGTCAACGAGATATTTATTATTTAGCTGCACCAAGCAGGGAATTGGCAGAATCTTCCCCGTATTTGGAGGCTCTACGGGAGAAAGATGTTGAAGTTCTGTTCTGCTATGAACCCTATGACGAGCTGGTTCTTTTACAGCTACGACAGTACGATAGGAAGAATGTGACGTCCGTTGAAAAGGAAATAAGGACGACTAAATCAGCCGGTGATGTCGACGATTTAGGTATGTTCTCAATTCGGTAACGTCTCTAATTCGGTCACGTGACGATTTAGGTATGTTTTCAATTCGGTCACGTATCTAATTCGGTCACGTGACGATTTAGGTATGTTCTCAATTCGGTCACATGTCTAATTCGGTCACGTGACGATTTAGGCTTGTTCTCAATTCGGTCACGGGTCTAATTCGGTCACGTGACGATTTAGGTATGTTCTCAATTCGGTCGCGTGTCTAGTTCGGTCACGTGACGATTTAGGCATGTTCTCAATTCGGTCACGTGTCTAATTTAAAAGATTTTAAATGTGGAGAAGTTAAATAACATTTGCTTTCTAAACTGTTTCCTATCAAATAACTATTTTTTTTTGAGGGGGGGGGGGGAAAGATGTTGATATATAATTTTTAATTATTTTCAATACATTCTAAATTTAAGTGATGTTATAACCCCACTCTTCCACCCATCATATACATGTCTACCCACGAGACGGTGGAGGGAATCTCACCGGGATTAGTCAAAATGACGTAGTTTGTCGTATCTCCTTCCTGGGATACTTGAAGGATTCTTGGTCCTTTTAGGAGAAGATAATCTCAAAATATGAAATATAGGAGCTAGCTAATTGGCTTAGTGTTAAAATTGACAATAGTTGTAAAAAAATTCAATTCTTATTTTCCCCCATTCATTTCTTTTCATTTCTGAAAAAAATAGAAAAGAATTAGACAAGTTTGCGAATTTTTCCAAAAGTTTCTTATATTTTCAATACATTTTTTTTTTTTTATATATACTGGTTGATGTTATTGGTAACAGTTCGAAACAACATTTACCTTTTTAGGAGAAGGCAGCCTATCAAAATCCGAAATACAGGAACTAACCAATTGGCTGAGTGCCACTTTAAGTCCAAAAGCCAACAGAGTCACTGTGACAAACAAATTAGCCTCCCATCCTTGCGTTGTCACTGTCGAAGAAATGGGCGCGGCCCGTCACTTTGTCAAGACTCAGTTTCAGCAGATTCCGGAAAGCCAGCGGTACCAAATTCTTCAGCCTCAGTTAGAGATTAATCCCAGGTGAGGCTTTGATCCTGCATTAATATATTTAATTTTCCCACAGTCATATTATTTTCAGTTCTCTGTTGAAGTCGCATGCCCTAATTTTTACATAAATATATATGACCAGGCGTATCCAGGATTTTTTTCGGGGGAGGGTACACTTTTTTTTTATAATGCATCAAGAATTTGTTTATATTTATTTGTGTTACGTTTTTACGAGTCGAAAAAAACTTTTTCCACAAAACAAGCTTTTCAAAGAAAAGTTAAGAGCTCCATTAAGCCAAAAATGGACAGAAATGAAGTCAAGTGATCATCCAAGCGTAAAACTACCACAAATCATTATAAATAAATAAATGAAACTCAAAATGAACAGAAATTAGAATAAATAGCAGAGTCAAACTCGAAACGAGCAAAAATTAACATTAGTAGGGCTGGTAACCCCCATGCCTTCTCAAGACCAGAACACAATTTGCGCTTTACTGAAAACAAAATATGTTTAAATGTTTTCACTTTTTTTTTACTTAAATAAGTAAAAAACTTTTTTACTCACTTTTTTTTACCCATTTTTTATTTTAAGGAATAAATATCAGTATAGGTAAATTAGACTGACAATCCACGGTCATTTTTTTTTGTTATTATTTTTTTTCAGTAAAGCCTAAGTTATGTCCTGGTCTTGAGAAGGCATGGGGGTTGTCAGCCCTGTAAATGTTGATTTTTGCTCTTTTTGAGTTGACTCGGCTATTTATTATAATTTCTGTTCTTTTTGAGTTTAATTTAGTTGTTGATAGTGATCTGTGGTAGTTTTACGCTTGGAAGATTATTTGACTTTATTTCTGCCCTTCTTTGGCTTAATAGAGCTCTTTACTTTTCTTTGAAAACTTATTCTGTGGACAGTTTTTTTAAAGTAATACAAATATATGACACCGTCATTAAGCCAGGGGGGACGGACGCCACCCCCTTATGGGCGTTCATGTTAGGACGTGTATCCTTTATCTTCACTTAAGTTAATTTTTTCCAACTTTTCTAATATATTTATCATTTTTTAATAGCTTTTCTTCAGTTTGAATCATCACTGAAACAGAGCACCCTATACAAAATTTGTTTGTAGAGAACGTTTTGCAGTGGCGTTAACACAAAATTCAAGAAAAGTCTATTGATTAAAGACAATTCTATGAACAAAAATGTAGATAGCGCTTTGTTTCAGAAAAACGGCCTGAATCGTGGGATGAAAGCGCTGTGTCTAGCAGAGTTTTTTAATTAAAGAAAGGTTATTGCGAAAAATTGATGAATTTCTGTGAAAAATTGAAAAAAAAACTGAAATAAGTGAAAATAAAGGTTAGCTGCATGCAAAATGTGTTAACTATGATTATTCTGCATATTATGAAGTAAGAATTGTTTTCTGAACATGTTTCTTTCTCTCCCGTTAGTTTCCTAGGCTTATACCAAGACTTTTTGTTACGTTATGTAATCTTACGGAGCAAATTCTTTTCGTGAAGTAGGCAGTACCAGTTCACGTAACGAAAGTTTATCTTACTCTATGGGAAAGTCAACATAGTAGAAACAAGATGGAACTTCTGGATGAGCAATTAATATTAAGAGAAATAATACTATTAATATTATAATAATATAATTATTATTATGATATAGATAATTTTATATTACTATTAATAACATTAATAATTATATATCATATTTTATTTACCATTATTAATAATATAAATAATATTAAGCTTTGTCAAACGAGAATTTCGCCAATTTACGAAAATGTAGGAGAGATTTTTTATTATTTTTGCTATGAAGATCCAAAAAATGGCGTTTTTCAAAATCTAGGTGGGACAAATTCCTCTTTAGGAAGTCAACAATATTGCGCTGACATTGAGACGAATAGCAGAGATGAAAGGGTCGGGGGTGAGATGGAGACCCCTCCAATGAAGCTTACGTAATTCTGCTATTTAAGGATGTACTGAATCTTTTTTATCTTCCTATATCTTCTAATGTGAATTTCTACGTCTATAATCAATTTCTACGTCAATTCTAGATCTGTTTCTAGAGATTGTGCTATTAAATTCGCATTTTAATTGTATTTATTTATTTATTTAATTGTTTTTATTTATTGTTTAATTTGTTTAAGTGTTTTATATTTAATTGTATTTATTTATTTATTTTTCAGTCATCCTATAATCAAAAAACTCTACGGGCTGAAAACATCGAACCAAAGGCTGGCTGAGCTAGTTGCAGATCAGGCATGTATTAATTTTATTTATATTTATAGCTTTATTTCAATGACCTTTTTAGTGATAATGTCATTCACACTATAACACAATGAGCCTTAAGGTATGGTAAAGCTATTAATGAAAATGCTTGTATGACACAATGGAAATATGCGAAAAAATTGGCAAATAGTAATTTTTGTCAGTTTTTTTATTGTTCTCAATAAAAATCAAAATAATATTGTAAAGCACAGCATAAATATCAAACAGTAAAAAGATTCCTATCTTCTCCATGAAATGTTTTTGGGAGTGCACATCAACCTCGCACATTTCTTCATGACTTCGGGAGTGCGCAATGATCACTAGTTATGTAGTATTGCGCGTTGAGATCCAAAGGGAAATTACCCTTTGTGCGCTGTGATGTGTCCCATTTCTGCAACAAATTTTCTTTACTCTATGATTCTTATGCTGTGAATTAAAGTAAGTTATATTTTCGTTAGGATTACAGTTTTCTTGTATCATTCCTCTTATACACGTACCCCTCCTCCTAATCCTGTAATTTCACGGCTCTTATACAACCCACTTGTTTTTTGGCTGATTGTACGGATTTTCCGCCTCGAAATAAAGAAGCGTCATTTGTACAAATATTCATAATATTTTATTTAAACCATTGACTATGAACTTTTTTTTCTCATTCAAAATTACACTCGGAAAAAGTTTTATTGAACCTCTTTGAATCCGGCTCCTGTTATAACCCCTTTTTTGTTGCGTTCCGTGGACGATGGACTCTTTAAGCATTTTTATTAAGTCTTAAGACTCTTTAAGCCTTATTTAAAACTCTATAAGGCAACTATACCTTGGTCCCGGATGCCGCTAGAACCTCTCGTCAGTTCGTACCTTTGATAATGTTAGGATTTTTTAACGTTTTAACGTTTGGTCTTTGATAAGACCAAACGTTAATACTTGAGCTAGTCTACGAGAGCCAGTTTTTGAGAGAATGGAGGGTAATAACCTCTCTAGAAAGGTGGCTTTGGTCTAGGGAGAGTTCTCTTATAGTTATTAAATTAAAAGAAAACAAGTTTTTTTTAACTGAAAGTAAGGAGCGACATTAAAACTTAAAACGAACAGAAATTATTCCGTATATGAAAAGGGCGGTCCTCTCCTCAACGCCTCGCTCTTTACGCTAAAGTTTGTATAGTTGTGTGACAGAGTCAAACTTTAGCGTAAAGAGCGAGGCGTTGAGGAGGAGACAGCCCCTTTCATATACGGAATAATTTCTGTTCGTTTTAAATTTTAATGTCGCTCCTTACTTTCAGTTAAAAAACGTGTTTTTTTTTTAAATTTAATTTCTGAACGTTTTGAATTAACACAGCTTTGATTTTGGCTCACTGTACATTTTGTGAAATTTTGTGAAATTTTGTTCTGAAGTAACTTAGGAATTAACTAACGTAACGAACTTCTATATTCATATGTTTTTATTACGTATATTAGGGAGTTTGCCCCCCAGTCAATGCCTCGCTCTTTACGTTAAAGTTCGAATTTTGTTTGAATCACAAACCCCTGAATCACCAAGGCCGGTTAATAAGAATAGATAGCTCTTTTGAAAGTACTAAAAAACTACAGTGTAAAGGGCGAGGTATTAACTAGGGGGCGAACCCCCTCATATACGTAATAATTTCTGTTCGTTTCAAGTTTTAATGTTGCTCTTTGCCTTCAGTTGAAAAAACTGTTTTTTTTTATTTAATTTCTGATCGTTTTTTTAAATAGTGCTGAGAAATCCGGCGCCCTCTTCATAGAAATGTCCCTTCCCCCAAGGAAACATCCTCCATGGAAAGATCATCGCCCATAACTCCCTCCTCCGACCCCCACACCAGAAAAAAAATCCCTCCTGAAACGTCTGTAAACTTCCAATTAACCAGTACTATATGTAAAAAAACAGGCAAAGTTCATAACTTGCAGCCCTTCTCCCGGGAACTCTGCGGGATTAAGTCACCCTCAAAGACTTATTTATTAGATTTTCGACTATGCTGAACAAAATGGCTATCTCAAAATTTTGACTGGGTGATTTCGGGGAAAAAAAATGATCGTGGGAGGGGGCCAAGTTGCCCTCCATTTTTTGTCACTTAAAAAAGGCACTAGAACTTTTAATTTCCGTTCGAATGAGCCCTCTCAAGATATTCTAGGACTACTGGATCGATACGATCACCCCTGGGAAAAAAACAACAAATAAACACGCATCCGTGATCTTTTTTCTGGCAAAAAATTACAAAATTCCACATTTTTGGAGATAGGAGCTTGAAACTTCTATAGAAGGGTTCTCTGATACGCTGAATCTGATGGTATGATTTTCATTAGAGTTCTATGACTTTTAGGGGTTGTTTCCTCCTTTTTTTCAAAAATAAGGCAAATTTTCTCAGACGCGTGATGGGTAAGACTAAACTTAATGAAACTTATATATTTGAAATCAGCATAAAAATCTGATTCCTTTGATGTTTCTATTTGTATCAAAATTTCGGATTTTAGAGTTACGGTTACTATTGAGCCGGGTTGCTCCTTACTTACAGTTCGTTACCACGAACTGTTTGATACTGTGTACCAGATATGATTAGATCATTATCCGTAAGTTAAACAATTGAAAGGTTAATGACAGATTGGGCAGTAAGATGTTGGAGTAACCGCATAGACTGGCAAAGCCTGAGTGTGAGATAGAGAAGGGGGGGGTGTATTTGGTTTCTCAGCTAAAAAGATAGAGATGGAAATTTTGTTGACCTAATGATTGCAATTTCTTTTAGCTATTCAGCAACGCTTTGGTTTCGGCAGGGTTAGTTGATGATCCACGCACTGTTGTCACTGGAATGAATCAACTGCTAGAACTTGCACTGGAAAAACATTAACTTATTCATTTTTGTGTACAATTTTCTTAATAAACTTTTTATTTGTTTAGCAAGATTGTTCTTTTTTACTCTCAACTTGGATTTTTGGAATAAGGAACTAAGCGGACCTTACTGTGCATCTGGCACAACATTCTCTTATTCAATTCTCTATTCTATTCCTCACGCAGGCTCAGAAAAATGTTTAATATGATTTAAATAAACAGTAACATAAGATATAACGCATTAGTAATACATGAGCAAAAATTCCTTATCTGCCACTCAAGAATAAGAGCCGAGTGGGGATGAATTGATGTTCCTCTCGCCAAGTTCAAATAAATCAATTCTCTCGCCAAGTTTTGTCTAATAATGAAAGCGCCTTACCCTCTTTTAAAGGCAAGATCGGTTGTTGTGCCTGCGATAAGTGTCGATTGAAATCGAAATACCGAAGCGGCATGAACACCTCGAGCTTTGTGAAGCCTGTTGAGGTTCTGGTTTCACCTGTGGTATGGTAACATGAAATCAAACTGTACACAAAACGCAAATTAGCAAAATGTTTAGCTCAACGTCGAGATCATATTATAAAAGAGTACTCGTACTGAAATATCCCAATCCCTGGTTTGGCAATTTGTCAAAAGTAATAAAATGATAAGCTTAGCGACTCTCAACATGCAATCCCTTTGGGAGACGAGTTGACTTTCTGGTTCTGATCCTCAGCTGGAATAGGTCTTCAAAATAGAATTAGAGAACGCCTGCTTAATATACCGAATATTCGGTTTTTATAGGGTCTGGCTCTGGTCTCTGTGATGTCACTAGCAACTTTAACAAGAAATACTCAAAGGGTCATGATAATATCTTTAGTATGAACTTAGTGTCGATGCTGCATGAGGAATTAACTAGACCGTACGATATTTTCATGCGGTGTAGTGCTTGATTCATTTTCTGTTAGTATCATCACTCCACGCGTACGGTTGGCGAGTAGGACTTGCCTGGTGTCACTGATTATTTGGCGGTCACGGTGAAACGGTGGTCAGTGATGTGACTCTGTAAGCTCAGCCAGAATCGACATAACTCTAAATGGGTATCTGGAGAAATTCGGGGTAAAAACAAGGGAAGCGTTAGATTATTTGCCCCCAATGATGCATTACACTCCCGGCTAAAGGCAGAGAATCATAATCGGTATCTGCACTGCGCGGACCATTGTCTGCGTGCGAAAAAGTTTTTAGTGCTTCATCACTCCACTTATATAAACGGTTACAAATCTATTTCGATCAGATTCCCATAGAACGATTACTGTTGAGCCTATATTCTGTCAAATGTTAAGACAAGTGGTATTGATGAGATAAACAGAGTGCGTTACACACTCAACAACCAGTTCGGGTTCAAAAACAGGAGTAGGAGAGAAACAGTGCAGTACCTCATATGTAACATCCTCTTGAAGGGCGATTGCACAGGGGAATCTGTCATTAATGTGGGTTTAGCAGCAACAGTTGCAAGTCAGGCTTTTGACTATAAGAAGCTATCGCTATTTACTAGAAAATTTGTTCGTTTCAAACATTCTGATAATCATCATCAGTTTCGAATAGACACAGTAATCACAAAATCCCCACAATATGTTAATATTGTGATTTTAGGATTCTTAAAATTGTATCTTAAAAAAATGTGTACTTTCTATCCTCCCATCCTCCATCCCAGAAAATATTGAGTTACAAAACTTAATTATTACTGATGATAATTAAATTTTTGTTATTAGTATCTTTTCAAGAAAATAAACATAGCATAATATGTGCAATTTGTATTTCAGTAAATATGACAGACTATGATATCAGCCCCTTTTATGTGTTATATGCCATTTTTGCTGAGGGCAATAACAAATAATAAATGATAAATAATGGTAATTGAATTCTGGAACACGCCTATTCTTTGATAAAGTAATAGCATAAACTCTAACTGGTGGTTTATTTAGCACCACCAGCAAACATTTCAAAACAACTGGAATTCATAAGTGTAAATAGGGCTAAAGTCCCGTGGTTTCGCAGTGGCAACACTACAGGGCCGATGCAGGGTCTTTAGTAGTCAAGAAGCGTCGTTAATCCGATTATTTACTTATAAATAGGCTACAAATGTATCTTTCGGTTGAATTTACAGCCTAGCCAATTTTTTTCTCCATCTTAACGATCTATGATACTGTATTCATGATCAGTCTGCGAAGGTTTTTCGTCAATCATTAACAAGCTTAAGTTGTTTCTGTAAAAAAATATTTATGATAAGGTTTAAATTACAAAGATAGCTCCAACCACCACCAAGGTTCAATTCATTTAATTTTTTGGAGGCCAACCCATCTGAAAGCTTCACATCAATCATTTTCTGTATAGATAAAAATGAGGGTGAATTTAAAATATTTTCTGTCCTTTAGTGGCGCAGTGGGTTTGATCTCAGCTTGATAATAGGGGACTCAGAGATCGAACTCAGCTGCAGTAACTCATTCCAGGGCTCGAAATTTGATTCTGGTTCTGAGACTATGCGAAAGCGTCTCAGTACTAATCCAAGCAGTAACAGTAAGAAAATAATTCATATCTCAACTAACCAGAACTAGCCAAACAGATGAATCTTAATTTGCATTCCTAAATCACCTTTAAATGAGTACATTTTCTCAATACAAAGATTTTTTTCAAAACGTGTTTTTAAACTTTCGGCTACTAGGAGCTGTGTTTTGCTCTTTACCAGATTGCAGCTATTGCTGCAATCTGGTGCATTGAATTGTAATGGAAAATTAAACTGGGATAAACTGAATAGCTTTTACAGTGTAAACAAATATTTTGAGCCAATCAATACAAAGCTTGTGTTGTCATTTAGGATTCTACATATATTACAAAATATTATCGTTCATTGCGTTTGAGCTAATACCGGTGGCAAATCTTGCGTAATTTGCGAAGCAATAATATTTGTTCGTTTCAAGGTTCTGCTTTGTTCTTTACCCCGACGAAAACTTTTTTTTTAATAATTAGTGAAAATGCTTATCAATTCAAACACAAATGCTCATCTAAACGATGACAAAAATGCATTACCCCTTTTGACTACGAAACTTGCGTCCGCATTGGCATGTAATGTATACATAGAATAGCCAACCCGTCTATATATTACGAGTAGAAACAATGAGACAATGGGGAAGAGTATCCAGAGTTAAATAAGTCTTGAGAATGTTCTTGAGCGAAGTTGCAGATCCATTGAATATTTACAAAGCGTAGTAGCTAAAAGCTATGGAGATTTGCCATACATTGTGTTTTACATTGAATTTTTAAGCAGTTTTGAAATTATCTAATGTGTCCAAATTATTTCTGGCCTGCAAAAACATTTAAAGAAAAACGACCCTTAAAAACAAATTATCGTCAACTCAGTTTATACGATTTTCGGTACTTATCCATTTGATTAAAGACAAATTTTGGTTTTCAAACTCATTATCAAATCATCATTGAATGCGTAATTTTTATAGCTTAAGCTGTTGTCACAGTACAACTGTTGCTCTCCTTGTATGTGGTAGGGTTTGAGTTCGACATAGACGTTGGCCACGATGCTGTTTCATCATTTCCTTAATTATTAATTATGAAAAGTTCCTTAATTATTTTTAAAAAGTATGAAATTATTAATTATTATTTTAAGTTTGCTCCAAAAAGCCCTTTTCGCCTTTGTTCCGAGGTTTACAGCCCACCATGAAGGTCGTTTAATATCTTCGGAATGATCTGCAGTCTTGGCCCCCCCCCCCAATTGGCGCTCTTGGCTTCAGCCATGATTGTTTTGAAAAATTAGAAACATTGAAATTTTTAAATCAGGATTATAGACAGTTCATCAAAGATAATAAAATGCAAGAAGTTCGTCTTCATCATTGCTTAAACTATCTGCATCTAGACTTCTACATCAGGGGGCAGTAGAATACAATAAGTTATTTTTTATCATTGGTGTAACTAATAAAAAATTTCAAAATGCAGAAATATTAACTAGTAACAAATTTGGTTGAGCCCACTTATATGCAGGGTTGCCACTAACAACATGAATCCAGTCTTCTTGTCGGTATTTCAATACACGTCATAGACCGATTGCAAATGCTCAAAATAACAATTTGAGCATTAGATTATTTTTCGTAAGATCCTAGCTGTGATTTAGATTAACAGTTTCTTCAGTCATTCCAGCTAAAAATGAATTGTTACTTTCCAAATAACTTTTTGCACAACCTGGAACGTAACTGCAAGTTTCAAAGGCCTTGGCCTATGTTCTATCTTAGTTTTTTTTTTCTGTCACTTTCCTAGTCATACTCTTATTCTTTAAATTGCTCAAAGACGCTGTTGGATGTAGTGGGCTATAGGCTCAGGCCCTCAAATGCCCATTGCCTCCGAATCCCTAAAACCACTATGTTTCATTTGGAGTTAAGAGGGCCCACTCCTCAACACTTCAATTTTCACGTTAAAGTTTTTTTTTTAGTATTTTAAAAAGCTCCTTATTACAAATAAACAGCCCTTGTGTTTCAGGAGTCGTTCTTAAAAGAATTCAGACAAAAAGCCACGATTCAACTTTTATATGCATCAGAAAAAATGGTATTTCAAATGTTTTAGTGTATTTGGGGATAAAATCGATATTTTCATGCTCCATCTCAACATATTTGTAACAATCTCGGTTATATAACTTAATTACGAGATCTCTCCGTCCAATAATCAATAGCCATAGCTATACATACATAACCATATATACATGGCGAATGCCTTACCTACTGGCAAATTAATCACCATACCAAAGCCCAAATTTGTAACCCCACATTCTCAAGCATGCTCTACTCTTCAGAGCCGTGGCTGATACCTCAAACATAGCCTAGAAGGGCTGCAGTTCCAGCTGGGCACTTGCGTCAAATTGAAGGCTTCAAATGATATGGCAAGATCCACAACACTGAGATCCTGGTGACATTCAACACATGGAACCTTCTTACTGAAGTGGAGACCCGTCCATTAAGGTGGTCATGTCACCTACTCGGCCTCCTACTAATAACTCTTGAAAGGGTCCTCAAGGGAGACGACGTACCAGATGGACTGATACAATTTTACAGCACAATCTCAGCCACAATATCAACCAAAATGAGGTCACATCCCTAGCACTGGAGAGGGCCACTTGAAGAGGACTGACAGCACTGTCAACCAGTTCCTTCTATACTGGCGACCCTGCTAAGCAAGAGCGTTAAGTCAAAAGTTAGTCATCCCTAGAAACGAGTTTGGATTGTCGGAAGATTTGTTTTTTTTTATCCTCGAAATAACTGGAATTAAATAAAAAACGTTATTGTCTTGATATTTGAGTGAAACTCCACTCCGCCTGCTTACTACCTGATACAGTCGACAATGATAATGCACTTTTAACAAATATGTATATTTATAAAAATCCCAACGTTTAATAATAAAAATTACCATGTATAAAAGTACAACTTTTGATATATAGGAATATACTGAAGTAACGGTAAACACACAAATCTTGCAAGTGGAACAGTTCTTGACAAAAACAAAAGAAAGGCAAAGATTTTGTCTTTAGTGAATCTGTTATAAAGCGGTGACCTGAAAAGGTAAAGTAGGAGACTGACTCTTCGACGAAACAGTTCTGATCGATCACTAGGCTGAAGACCCTTTATGTCTGAGTATGTCAATAAACTAAAAAAGAAAATAAATTAACGCTTTGATGTCCAAAAACTGAAAGGGTATAGGTCATACTTTAAGAGCAGGAGACTTACCTCATGGGCAAGCCTGGATTTACCAATAGACCCAGGCCTAGGGGCGCACAATGCCAGGGGGCATAATAAATTATCACCGAGTGATTTTTTTTCTTAGCAGAAGCTGGACTGATGTGATTTACCGTTAAAGTGCCACGTGCAATCTGCCGCCGCGCTGCCTATTCACAGAAAAGTGATTTTAAAACAACACAGGAATCCCGTGGCCACTTATAAACTGTCAGACGTCTCCCAAGAATGGGAGCTGAGAGTTCAGCATCACCTCTTTATTTCATTACTTTTGGCTCATCAGTTGCGTTCTGTTCAGTGCTTCCAATATCCCTGAATTTCGGTGATTTTTCCGAAGACCTCGCAGAAACGGCGCGGCACAAACGTTTGGGCCTAGGAGCGTTAAAGCGCTCCATTTTATTATAGCCTCCCCCCCCCCTCTCCTCAAAAAACACTCTAGCGAATGTGAGTGGTTTTAGTATGCAAACTTCGGGTTCTTTGGTCCCGATTGTAACAGTGCTGCAACGATGCCTCTGTTTCCTTTCAAGGCAGATATTTTAGTCATGCAAGCCGGAAACGACACACTGGCTCTTGTGTTCGCCAAAAAAAAACATCTAGCATTTAGCGACACTTGGCACTTTCAAGCTCTTTAATCGTTTTTTGTCAGGAACTGAGATTCGACACACTGCTACACTCATTTTACCAATTAAACAAATTAAATTAATTATCCTTATTATTACAGTGAAATAAAAAGCCAAATATCGGCAAACGGTAGATGGCGCTGAGGGTCTTTTTTTGTCGACACTAACACCAGTTTCCACTCATTTAAGTTAACGATACTCTTTTGACCTACTAACAAGTGGTAAGCATATCATTGAGATTAGCAACCACAACTGTAAAAGAATTTTTTCCGATTCCAGCAATTATGCCTGCAGACACTTTGTTGAATATGAGAAAAAACACTTTATGTTGTAAAATTGTCTACATTAAACAAACTTTCGCAACGCGTTTTTAAGTTTCAAAATCTTACACTTTATTTGACCAAAAAAAATCGATAAACTGAATATTCAATTTTGACCAATTGTCACACCAACAATTGTTTGCCACTAATCCGTTGTTGCTTGTGAGAACACTTTTTTTTTCTTTTTTACGACTAATATATGCCAAAACGTGATATTTATACAAAATTTAGCTTTGGTGATAAACAAGTTTGACATGCCTATTTTAAGGCATCTGATTTCCAAAACATTAATTAAAAAAAATAAACTTGTAATGTTAAATGTTACTCGCGTCAAACACCAACATAAAGTCTAATTTTATATCTTCTCAGAGGGAGTAGTGGGGTGGGTGGGTGATTGGGTCCATTAGGTTGATCACTATCCCCCCCCCACTGGAAAAACAAAACAGCACTTTAAAATGCACCTTATTCGTCCCATCCCTATGGTAAATGGTCTGCCTTGGACTCATTCTCACAACTTTCAAGAACGCTATTCCATTTATACATTTATTCCTTTATATTATTAAATAAAAAAAACAAGTTTTTTAAACTGAAAGTAAGGAGCGACATTAAAACTTAAAACGAACAGAAATTATTCCGTATATGAAAGGGGCTGTCCCCTCCTCAACGCCTCGCTCTTTACGCTAAAGTTTTTTATTGTTTTAAAAAACAAAGTTGTGCGACAGAGTCAAACTTTAGCGGAAAGAGCGAGGCATTGAGGAGGGGACAGCCCCTTTCATATACAGAATAATTTCTGTTCGTTTTAAGTTTTAATGTCGCTCCTTACTTTCAGTTTAAAAAACTTGTTTTTTTATTTAATTTCTGATCGTTTTTTAGTTAATGCAGCTTTTATTTTGGCTCACCGTCATTGAATAAGTAAACAAAATTTGCATAAAAATTTTACTTTTCTTTTGCTAAATGACCGTCTCTAAATTTGGTTCTGACGTAATTTACAAATTAACTTACGTAACGAACTTCTATATTCGTCTATTTTTCTTCTGGCAAAAAATACAAAGTTGCAGATTTTTGCAGATATGAGCTTGAAACCTATGTTATAGGGTTTTCTGATACGATGAATCTGACGGTGTGATTTTCATTAAATTTTTTTCACGTTTAGGGGATGTTTCCCCCCTCTTTAAAAAATCAGGTAAATTTTCTCAGACTCGTAGCCTTTGATGAGTAATACTAAACTTAATAAAATTCATATATTTAGAATCGGCACTATAAGCCCATTCTTTTCATACATTTATTGACATCAAAGTTCCGTTTTTAAAAGTTTCGATTACTATTGAGCCGTATCGCTTGTTTTTTTTTATTGTTTTTTTTTATTACGTATATGTTATTACGTATATGATGGGGTTCTTCCTGAAAATGTCTGTATACTTCCCAATAACCAATACAATATGTAATCAATGGGCAAAGTTCATAACTTGCAGTCCTTCCCCTGGGAACTGTGGGGGATTAAGTCATCGTAAAAGAAATGGCAATCTAAAAATTTTAATTGGGTGACTTTGAGAAAAAAATGAGCGTGGGAGGGGGCCTAGTTGCCCTCCATTTTTTTTGGTCACTTAAAAAGGGCACTAGAACTTTTAATTTCCGTTCCAATGAGCCCTCCTACGATATTCTAGGACCACTGGGTCAATAGGATTATCCCTGTGGAAAAAATAACAAACAAACAAACAAATAAACACGCACCCGTTATCTTTCTTCTGGCAAAAAATGCAAAATTCCACATTTTTGTAGATAGGAGCTTGAAACCTCTACAGTAGGGTTCTCTGATACGCTGAATATGATGGTGTGAATTTCATTAAGGTTCTATAGCTTTTAGGGGGTCTTTCCCCCTTTTTTTGAAAATCAGCCAAATTTTCTCAGGCACGTAACTTTTGATGGGTAAGATTAAAGTTGATGAAACTTATATATTTGAAATCAGAATTAAAATCTGATTCTTTTGATGTATCTATTGGTACCAAAATTCCGTTTTTTAGAGTTTCGGTTACCATTGAGCCGGGTCACTCCCTACTTACAGTTCGTTACCACGAACTGTTTGATTCATTTATTCATTTATATTATTTGTTTTGTTTGTAATGCGGAAGTTTGATTAAGGAAAAACAAACAAAAGACATTTGATAGAATTTATTATTCTTTCAGGGAGCAGAGTTCTAGTCCCAACTAGAGGCCAAAGAAAATTCCTTTCCCAAAATAAGAAAGCACTTTCGCCAGTCCCCCTTTTTATGCTCAAATGTGTGTTTTGAAGTGTTTTTTTTGTTTATACTTGTTGACCATTTTCGCAAAACTTTGGGGATAAATCCTTCATCTTAAAGATTTTTCGGATTTTTCAAGTTTCTTGTTCATAATATTAATCATAGGCAGCGCAATAGCACTGTTTACGGAAGGAGCGATATGATTTTAATTTATATTTTTCATTTGGCCACTTCGTATGGAAGATGTCGTAGAAACCTCAGAGGGGCCTTATTCGATTAGAAATGGAAAGTTCTAGTGTCTTTTTTTAGGGTCAAATAGATTGCAGGGAAACAAGCCCCCCTCCCATGCCCTCTTCATTCTGCCTCAACCTCCAAGGCCATCCGATGAAAATTCTGGGACAGCCATTTTGTTCGAAATAATTGAAAGGTGCAAAAACTATGCCTCCAAGAACGACATAACCCCAGACAGCCCCAGTGTGGTAAAGCTTTCTAATTTAGTTAATTATGAATTTAGTAAAAATATATTCAGACGCAAATACAAAGTTTAGAAATACCACTTTGTATTAAGATAAGGAATATATCCTCCCAAGTTTCTGCTTAACGGGAAATTGAGAAATCACCACTTTCTAGCTATTGCGTCGGTTGGTTAAAGGAAGGTGTGGTTGATAAAAATGTATAAAAGATACATTTTATGGGAAGGGGTAGACTGATACTAATTTTATGCCGGACTGACCTCTGGTCCGTTGTTTTCAGAAATACCTTGGAATCTTGTCGGATCATTGTAAGTGTCTAAGTATTCTATTATATATTATTGTAGTTTTTCCGAGACTTGTGGTCTACTTAGGACAGCCAGTCCCAGTAGAAAATATATATCTGTTATTATTATATGTTAACTGAATAAAAGTATTGTGTTATGGACAACCTCTATACAATCTACCTTTAGCCCCTCGAACATACCCAGCTGGTACGCCTCATTAGTTCGGTCATAGCCTAAGGCACGCTACCAAAGTTTAACTACCTTAGGGCCAGAGTTTACCTCCCCTATAAAGGGAGAAATAAAGGCATCTACGATTACATCACCCAAATACCATAAATAACACTTTACAACAACTGGTGGCCGCTGGAAAAACTGGGTCGAGAGGGCTAGATAAAAATAGTAGATTGAAATAAAATGGCTTTACCAGAGGAAAAAATGACTTCCCTATCAACAGTACTTGAAATTGCAAAAATTATACCAGAATACGCGGGAAATTCAGATGTAGATGAGTTTATCGAAAAATTAAAAATTTTCGACGAACTAACTGAATCGTTTTAGGATAAGGTCAAATAGCAATGCGTTGCAGCCAGATTAAAGGGAAGCGCCCTTAAACATTTTGAGGCAATTAAGGAAAAAGAGCCCAAGGACATCATTACTCTAATTGAATCTTTTAAAACAAGATTCATAGATACAAGCATCTCCGAGAGGCTAAGAACAGAGGTAGTGACATTCAATACCTCAACTAGTATCAGGGAATATGCAGAAAAAATTTGTAGATCCGTATGCTTACAATTAGAGAAAGGCGGAAATGACAAGACAGTACAGAAAGTACAACTACATACTTGTACCCAAGGGTTACCAAAAAAGTTATTAAGACTAATATTATCACGGACAACTGAAAATTTAGAGCAGGCTATAATACTAGTCGAAACAAAGGTAAAAATTGACGAAGCTATGAAAAAGTTTGATCAGATGTCAATATATAACACAGGAGCCCAAGAAAGTATAAAATATGAAAGGGGACAGAAAAGGGTGAGCTTTGAGGAGCCAAATCGTGAACCAAAAAGGCGCGGCGGAGGCCGAGGGTCGCCGTCTAGGGAAATAGCTGACAGATTCCACGACCTTGAGAGATTAGCAGCTAATAACTATAGAAAATATGGGCACCTTCCCCCACCAAAGACAGATGGTTGGGGAACCAACAATGACAGATCAAAAACATTTAGAAGTAACCAGGAAACAAACAAACAATTTAAGAGAAAATTTTATTGCTATTATTGTAGCAAACCAAAACACTATGCAGCAGATTGCTGGCATAGAATACGCAAAGAAGGCCAGACGTACAAGACAAACCATCAGTTCAGAACGCAGGGGGGCAGAAATTTAGGAAGGCAGGGAACAAATAATACTTGGCAAAAACCTAATAATATTCCTGAATTTAGGCTAGGAGGCAAACGGTTAACAATACCCAGGGTCAAAGTAGCAACGCTGAAGAAAACTGGGATAACCCCAGAAACTTTTGACCAAACAGTGGGCATTTAAACGGAGAAACCAGCCTTTAAGGGTCGACAGAGCTGTTTCCTTACAAAGACCCCTATATAGTTTAGAATGTTGCGATACAAAAGCAAATAATAATAGTCTACCGATTTTGCGTTGTTTTAAAATTGAGTGTTTTCAAAATTTACCATGTTTATTAGATACAGGTGCATCTAAAGCATTAATTCGAGAGGAAGTTTTTAAGAGGTTTCCTCCTAGTGTCAAAAATCGCATAAGCAGATGCCAGAATACCCTGACATCAGTGACAGGGCACAGGCTGACAATTTTGGGAGAATGTCCATTAAAATTTAGCACAGGAGGTAAAGAAATAACGGTAACAGTGCTAATATGCAAGCAGCTACCATTTCCTTGTGTTCTAGGAGTAGATGCCATCATAAAATATGGGATTGTATGGGAACCCATATCTGATACAATAACCATAAACCAGGCAAATGAAAATGATAGGCAAATTTGCGTAACAACAGATAACAAAAGTGAAGATTCGAATTATAACCTAACAATAAGCGGAAAAATCACAATAGAAGGGGGAACGACAGCTCAAGTTCTAGCGACATTAAATACAAAAGAAGGAAAGGTTAAAACAATGGACGCCATGATAGGATACACCATAAAAGAATACCCCATGATTTTCGTGGAAAATCAAGCTATAAAAATTGAAAATGGTATAACATACTTAAAACTATCAAATCTAAGTAATAATAAAGTAAGACTGAGCCAGATAGAACTTGGATCAGTGGAAAAGATTTCAAATTCAGAAATAAAATCTCTAAACAGTCCAGAATTAAACGTAAATTTCACTAGCCACGAACAATTATCCTCATTAAAACTGCAACCACAAGAAAAGTATGGAATGTCGAAAACGGATTTTTTGCAACAATTTGATTTAAAACATTTACCGGAAAACGTAAAAACTAGGGTGGAAAATATTCTTTGGGATTTCAAATGGACTTTTGCAAGACTCAAAGCGGATTACGGATTAACTCACTTAATCACGCACAAGATATCAACAGAGGGCCCTCCAATCAAAAAGTCACCGTATAAAACACCTTATCATTTAAAACCATGGCTAGAAAGCCAAATAAGGGAAATGGAAGATCAGGGAATAATTAAAGAAAGTATTAGCGATTGGTGTTTTCCACTAGTAATAGTCAGGAAAAAAGATAAAACCTGGAGATTATGTATAGATTTTAGAGCACTAAATGCCGTCACGGTAAAAGACGTGATGAAGTTACCAAGAATTGACACGATTTTAGATTCGCTAGGAGGTACAAAATATTACACTAGTTTTGACTTAATAGCACGATATTGGCAAATCACTTTAGATGCAGAAACAAAGCATAAAGCTACAGTAATCTTAGACGATGGAAGAACGTTCACATTTGAACGTATGCCTTTTAGCTTATCATTTAGTCCAAATTGTTTTAGTCGACTAATGAATTTGGTGTTAAAAGATAACGAACCAGGAAGAAAAAAAGATACTTTGGCTTATTTAGATGATGTAATTTTGTTTAATGAAAACCTGGAAGACCACTTGGTCGGACTTAGAAAAATACTGGAAAAGTTTGAAAAAGCAGGCTTAAAATAAAAACCAGAGAAGTTACAAATAGTAGTACCAAAATTAGTTTTTCTTGGACACCTGATAAACCAAGGTACTATTTCACCAAATCCAGAAAAATTTACAGTCATAGAAAATTTACAGCCTCCTAAAGATCAAAAAAGCTGCAGATCAGTTTTTGGTTTGTTAAGCTATTTCAGACGATATATTAAAAATTATGCAACAATAGCGCAACCTTTGACAAACCAGAATGTCCAGCGGACGCAAAACAAGCGCTAAATGAAAAAAAGGCAATTATTACTGGCACTAATACTTAAACTACCAGATTTGTCACAAGACTTCTGTTTGCAAACAGATGCTTCGAGGTACGTTATAGGAGCCATATTATTAAACATAAATTCTGAAGGAGTAGAATCAATAGTCCAATACGCCCGCAGGTCACTGTCGGAGGCAGAAAGAAAATATTCGACAGTTGAAAGGGAATGTTTAGCAGTTATTCTTTTTACAGAATGTTTTCGACAATTTTTACTTGGAAAAAATTCATTTTACGCGTAGACCAAAAATCATTAATTTGGCTACATACGATGCAAAATACTTCAGCCCGGCTGACACGGTGGATACTACGTCTGCAAGCATATTCATATACCCCAATATATATAAAGGGGCGTACAAACATTTTACCAGACTATTTGTCACGAAATCCAGACACGGAAGAAAATTTGATAACAACCATCCAAAACGAACTGGAAGGGCTAGAAATACTATCTAACGAAAATATTTCGAATCATCAAGATAAAGATGATTTTCGTTTAGCGATGAAATCCTTTTTATCGAAAGGAACGGAACTGCCAGAGCATTTTAAACATTTTTTAAAGGACTTAGATAATTTTGATCTTGACGAAAGTAAAAATCTTTTGGTAAGATATCATAGACCATCGCAAGAATATAGAAAAAATGACTTAAAAAATTATTCCAGTAATTCCAAAATCACTGGAAGGAGAAATTTTACAGATGGCACATGCAACGATTGGCTGTCACATGGGAGAAGCAAAAACTATGGGGAGGCTAAAAGGAAATTTTTATTTTCCAAAAATGTACTCAAAAGTAAAAGCTTTCATACAAAGCTGCCAAGAGTGTGCCAAACAAACGTCGCCACCAAAGACCCTTCGGCCGAATAAGGTCTCTACCCCACCCCTTCAGGGGTAGGAGAATTAATCTCAATAGACATTTGGGGAACAGGAGGAAGTTTACCAGTTTCCAGAAAAGGAAACAGGTGTGTACTAACTGTAGTTGACCATTTTAACTCATACTTATACGCTTTTCCAATTAAAGACGAAAAGCCAAAAACCATTGCGAAAGTTTTGGTCAATCGCCTATTTTTGGAACACGGAATTTTTCTTAGAGTGTTACTTAGCGACAATGGGCCATGTTTTAGAGCCAAATTATTAGACGAAATTACAGAATATCTGGGTGTGAAACGATGGTTTACATCGTCTTATATGGCAGCAGCTAATGGAAAGGTTGAACGCCAACATAGGGAATTAGCTTACATGCTGGGAATACATGCAAGAGAGGAAAATGAAAATTGGGATGAACATTTACCATTTGTAGTCTTTGCAATAAATACGGCTTTTTCACGTTCCTTAAAAGAAACGCCATTTTTTTGCAACATCTAAGAGATCCCAGAATTTGTTAAGATGAAATACAAAATGATAGAATATATTACAACCTAGACCAATATAAGCAAGAAATGGTGATGCGAATGAAAAAAGCTATGGAATAAGTTAAAGACATTCTGGAAGATGCGAAAACAGAACAAAAAGAAAAATATGACCGAACAAGCAAAAATAAAACAAATTACTGTTTAGGAGACTTGGTTTACGTATACAAAACCAACCTGGACGCGACAAAAAAGTTAAAACCGAAATGGGATGGGCCCTACAGGATTGTAAAAAATTTACCAAATAACTTAACATATGTTCTAAAGCATCAGTATAAGGAAAAGGAAGAAGTAGTACACCATAATAGAATTAAAAAGGGATATTTTTCAAAACCGGGGAAAACAGAGCCTATTCTTTCCGACGAAGAAATAGAGGAAACAATTTCACCAGTATATATCAGAAGACCATATGAATTTTATGACCTTTTTAATGACCACAAAGGTTGGGAGGAGTGGAAGGAGTATTTAGCTCAGTCTTGGCTACAAACTCTCCACAACAAACAAGAGAAAAAGGGAAATATTCGATGCTCATCGGATACTAGCGATGAAGAACATCAAACACAACATAAGGGTTTAAAACGTGATAAACCAAAGGTAAAATCCACAGAAGAAGAAAAATTGGAAGGAGCCAATGAATTATCTGATTTTTATACATTAGACTCACCTACAGTCTTAACGCAAAAATGGCTTTTGGAACAAACGCCATCTACCAGACGCGAGCTAACAGAATGTGACTCTGATAATTCTTCTAAAGAAAGCGATATCACTAAACCTGGACCATCGTTAAGAAAACCCTCTTTAAGAGAGAAATTATGGAGAAAAGTAAAGAAACCTGAAGGACAGCAACAAGTTCCTTCGTCAGCAGCACAAGTAGCTAAATCACTTATGAAAAAGGCCAAACATGAGGAGAAACAAAGATTAAAGATATTTGACAAGGCAAAAAAACCGCGTTCGAATTCAGAGCCTTGTAAACCACACTATAGAGACCACGGAAAAACTTGCAAATATTATAAAGAAGAGAAGCAAAAATTTGAAGTCTAAAATTCGGACCATGAAACGGAGAAAGGCAGAACAAGCGTAGCCCCCAGCAGATTAATATTTGAATAAGACAATTATAACGGAAAAAAAATAATAAATAAAAATAAAACGAGTAAAAAGCCTCTAAAGAAATATCTATATTTTCCTTTCTTTAATCGGTATGTAAATAACATCAAAGTTTTCCTTTCAATATATATCGCCAGTAAAAATTATTAACGTCACGTAGAAAAGAAATTCAAAATTTTTTTTAGCCTAAATACTCATAAAATCCCAGAAAAAAAAGCTCCGATCTAAAGTGACATCATAGCTTCCTGCAAAAAATTTTGTCTTCGAAACGAAATAAAACTTCGCGAATGGTGTAATGACAAGACTTGTCAAAACGAATTAGGCTAAGTTTCATAAAAGAAATTAAGTAAGGCCACGTAACTTTTAAATAGGTGTAGTGAAACTAATTAAATTACACATGTTTAGAATCAGCATTAAAAGGCAATTCTTTTGATATGTATATCGAAAAAAAATATTTTGGGGGGAAAATTAAATATATATATTTTGGTTGGTCACTATCCCCCCCACTGGAAAATCAAAACAGCACATTAAAATGCACCTTATTCGTCCCATCCCTAGGGTAAATGGTCTGCCTTGGACTCATTCTCACAACTTTCAAGAACGATATTCCATTTATACATTTATTCCTTTATATGATTAAATAAAAAAA